>VZSF01007963.1:150328-270633 GCA_013398295.1 Chionis minor | reverse complement strand
CCCCCTCACACAGCAGCCACAAGAGGGTGAACTACAGCTGCTCATCTGCAGCCAGACCAATTCAAAATCAAAACTCACCTTTACCTTCTGTCCTGTATTGGGGATGGCTGCCTTCTCCACAGCTGGGGAAACATCCTGTGGCAAGAGTGTCCAGCGTGTACCAGAAGGGACAGGAGCACTTCAACTAACTCGACCTTCCCCACACTCTTCCGGTTGCTGGACTCATACATCGCATGCTGTTCATGCTTAATTCATTCAGTGTCATACACAGTTTTTCATTAGTAGTTTTTACTCTTAATTAATTTTCTCACTTGTTTCTCTGCACCTCCAGAAAAACTGCATTCTTTATGCTATCTTAAGTGCACACACAAACAACAGCGCCTTCATGAATTGCTGATTTAATTTTAAACTAGAGGTTGGAAAGGGCTCTAAGTCTATTTTTCCACTCGGGTGCTATTTTTCCTCTGCTATCAGGTACATGTTTAATGGGCTTTTCCAGTCATTTTCACTCTCAGTTAAAAAACATTAACATACTGTATTTTATACAACTGAGTAAATGGCAGATCATGATCTGATATGATGCACATTCTGCAAGCTTAATGATTTTCAGAACGGAATTTATTACATTTTAAAATAAATTAGATCTTCTATTTTTCTTAAATTTGAGAATGGACTTGGTATGAATTTGGGAATACTTCAATGTTTTCTGATAGTTTTCGTTACAACTATTATCTATTCACAGAATCAGAGAACAGTTGAGGTTGTCAGGGAAGTCTGGTGGTCATCTGGTCCAACCCCCATGTGCAAGCAGGGTCACCTACAGCAGGTTGCCCAGAACCTTGCCCAGGTGGCTTTTGAACATCTTGTAGGAGGGAGACTCCACCTCGGCCTGTGCCAGTGCTCGGTCACCCTCACGGTAAAAAGTTTCCTGATGTTCAGAGGGAACCTCCTGTATTTCATTTTGTGCCCATTGCCCCTTGTCCTGTCACGGGGCACCACTGAGAGAGCCTTGTTCAGTCCTCCTTACACCTTCCCTTCAGGTGTTTATATACATTAATAAGATCCCCCTGAGCCTTGTCTTCTCCAGGCTGAACAGTTGCAGATCTCTCACTCTTTCCTCATATAAGCAATGCTCCATTACCTGCCTCATTTTTGTGGACCTTCACTGGACTCTTTGCAGTATGTCCATGAGTCTCTTGTACTGAGAAGCCCAGAACTGGACACAGTACTCCAGGTTTGGCCTCATCAACACTGAACAAAAGGGAAGCATCACGTCTCCCAGCCTGCTAGCAATACTTTGTCTAATGCAGCCCTAGATACCTTTAGCCTTCTTTACCGCAAGGGCACATTGCAGGCTCATGCTCACCTTCGTGTCCATCAGACCCCCAGGTCATTTTCTGCAAAGCTCCTCACCGGCTGGGTGGTCCCCAGCATGTACTGATGCCTAGGGTTGTTCCAGCCAAGTTCAAGACTTTGCACTTCCCCTTGTTGAACTTCATGAGGTTCCTGATAGCCTATTTCTCCAGCATCTCCAGGTCCCACTGGCTGGGGCAAGCATCTGGTGTATCAGCCATTCCTCTCAGTTTTGTGTCTTCTGCAAACTTGCTGAGGACACACACTGTCCCAACATCTAGATTAGTAATGAAGGCATTAAACAGTCTTGGACCCAGTACGGAGCTCTGGGCTACAATACTGGTTACTGGGATCGCGCTTCAGAGTGGTATGTAAGTACACAACATATATTTACACTGACTAGTAAACATGTGACAGCTTATTTTCATGATGTATAAATGTCTTCATAAGATATTTGAGCACCACTGAACAAAACAGCAGTTTGCCAAGGGTTACAAAGCTTTGTTTGGAAGTGTTGATTATGAGTGCCATTCAAACACATAAACCTCTTCAGGTTTACAGACCAACTTAGATAAGTTAAATCTCATGGCTTTACAGCTAGGGTTTTTCCACCTAAAATGAACTTTAAATTAAAAGGCTTTCCTTATTCTTCTACCCACAAAATAACGGCCTTCTAATGCATGCTCTCCATAAAGACAAAATAAATAAACATGTAAACACAATTTATTATCTATTTATTTCTTAATTATTTATTATTAAAAAATAATCTTGGATTAAAATCTGACAGAGGATATTCAATTCATGTTAAAGTCTTGTTCCATCTTGAAATATCTAGACTGATCTTGAAACAGACATATTGCAATATCAGTCAAACCTGTATCAACTTAAATATGGTTTGTGTGTATAACAGATGCCCCAAGCAAGAAAATTTGTCCTCATTCTGCTTAACCAGAAAATATAATCTGTCTGGTTATAAAAACCAGCAGAATACCATACTGCATTTGTAGGATAAATATGTGCCATTGTTTTAACTTTTTAAAAAAGTAAAAAATCAAGGAATTTGCTTGTAAAAGTTCTGAATTATATCGTGACTGAGTAGTTCACAAGTTTGCTACTTGCCTGATATTTAGAAGATGATGAAAAGCCATATATTTGCAGGTAAGACATTTGAAAATAAATTTCCTGTACTAATGTTTTTTGAATACATTATCATTATTTAAGTACTTAGACCATCTGATCTTAAAATGGTTCAAACATTAAGAAATTCCTGATTTGAAAACTATAAAATTTGGTATCTGAGTATAAATTGTATTGCAAAAAATCTATTTTTAAAATTTCAGCTGCAATTTTCTGTTAAAATTAAACAGAATTGCTAATCAAGTAAGCCTGCTCTTGGTTACCTTTCGAACTTTAAAACTCTTGAGGTGTTCACTTGACTAATTAGCTCTTCTTCTGTCCCCAGGCTTGCTATTGTCATTTCAGATTCTGTTGAAATTGCGGGGGATATTATGTGCTGTTGATGCTGCAGAGAAGAGCTCTGAAAGAGCAGTGCTGTGGCAGACGTCCAAAGGAAAGATTCCATATGGGTGATCTTCCCACTTGGAATAATATAAGATTAATTCAATTAATCCCTCCAAGACATTTTATTTCAGATGCTGTATATAGAAATTTTTTTCAGTCAAAATCTATAATAAAACATATGGATGGAGAAACCTAGGGTTCTGAGTATCAGTTGTTATAAAACTCTCAGGAATAATGTGATTTTTTTAACTGCTTAATGTGATTCATATTATAACCCTGAAATGTCGGTTTCAAGATTCTTTAAGAAAGTCAACTTTTCCACAGAGTACAACCTCCCAAAACCCAACCTAGTCAATGAGATTTCTTGTAAAACTTTATTATTCATTACAAGTGTATTAAAATAACTATCTTGGCATGCACATTTTTGGGGGGGATGCTTAATAGCCAACAGAAGTTAAAAATCTTATGCTTCCAAGGTAATCTATTAACTTGTCTAGCTACTAATCTTCAAAAAATATAAAATATCCCAGTGTTAGTTATTGCTTCAATAAAATTTGGGTATCAAGGAACAGCAGTATCTTGTTATGAAGCCAGTACATTACAAGAAAGAACTAAGAAGAGGTATAAATTTACAAAAATCTTGAAGGAATAGAGTACATTGTAGGTGATAAATCATCTGGAATATGAAAGATGACTGAAAGAGAGCAATTTAATGAATAAAAAATATGGTGAATTCCACATGCAGAAAAAAGAAGAAATAGCTAATCTGTTACTATTAAGATAAAGAAAAAAATAGTATATAGGAATTAAAAATATATGCATAGATGGAATCACGGCAAGAAGTTTAGTTTTACATACGGGATCAGATCCCAAGGGAATATGACAATTTAAATGTCTTGTAGATCTGTGATATCAGAGTACATTATGAATTTTTTTAGTCCTAAATACAATTCTTCCTAACTTCCAGCCCAGATTAAAAAATACTGCAACCTAACTTCTATGAGTACTGTAAAATTATCTAAGACATTTTCAAAAAAATACTAGAAATGTTTCTGTTCCTAAGGACTTTAATTTTTCTTATCAAAAGAGAATTGCTTTTCTACTTTTTCAACTATACCTATGTCTGACTGCAAGCAGGTGAGTTTCATATTTTAACTCCATATTTATTGTGTTTGGCACCTGAAGCCACTGACAAAGATAATATTTATTGAAGAAACAGGAAGAAATTTAGTGTTTTTGTTGATGCATGTCCCATGATGCAATGCCCTTCACTATTCCAAGATATTTTGAGGTGCAGCAGTACTGTTAAAGCTCATATTTTAGAACTCCTTTTTGTTTCTATTGGTTGCTTAGAGATTACAGGCTTTGCATTGTAGCAAATTCAGCATCTTGAAACCAGACTGTGTGCTTGTTCTGCTTTTGATGGCATTGGTACATTAAAAATTGCGATGGATTCCGTGGCTCTGTCACTTAGCTTAACAGTCCATTGCAGACCTATATTTAGAAATCAGAATCTCTCTATGTAGCACTACTGTTAGCTTTTAAAATATTTAATGGGATAAAACTGTCATACCTGACAGTCTCCCGTCATGGCATATTGCTGTAGATAAAATCTGCAGTGTCGTTCAGACTAAGAATTTTCTTATCCCCTTCCTCTTATCTAACACTCTTGTTGAGAAAGTTCTTTGCTTTGGCATGTTTCTGTGTTTCCCTGATCCACAGTAACCAAAAACCTGCTGAATTCAAGGGAATGCTGCAAAGCATGAGGCTTTGAGCAATCAAGTCTAGTGGGAGGTGTCCTTGCTCATGGTAGGGGGGTTGGAATTAGGGAATCTTTAAGGTCCCTTCCAACCTAAACTATTCTGTGATTCTATGCTTGTATGATATATTAAGAGCTCTGAAACAGTGATAAAGGCAGTTTGAGGTGTCTAGTCTGGAAGTTCGCTTGCTTGAGCTTCGAGTCGTGCTCTGATGAAAATCAAGTTTTAAGCACAAGATCACCAAGAGATGGAAGGGTATAGCTACCTCTATGGCTTCCTCACAGCGCTAGCAGAGAATTTTGGGTGTCAAATCTGGCAAGGCAGGTGGGAATTTAATTTGCGTTCCTCCCATCTGTGCTGAATGGTCAGTAAGGTGCATTCTGGAGAACAGGGAACCCTGCCATCCCAGTTTAGCAAATTTATCTCAAAATTTTCTGGAGGAAACTATTTACAGACTGCTGTTATGAATAACCAAACTGCATTCTTTGGCAAATAAGATGTTTCCTTGACAATGGCCAGCTGTAGTTGTTTCATTGATTCATAATATTAATATAGTGCTGGAGGTTCTTACAGTGTTCATGGTAGTACCTCTCTGTACCATCTGGATTTAACCAAAATGAAAATAAATGGGACAGAAGTTATGGAAAAAGGGCTCAAACCCTTTGGTTTGGTTCAACACAGCATGACCAAAGACTTGAACGCAGCTTTTTCTTAGAGCCTAACAAAGTTTCCTAACAATTGCACTTGTATGAACAAAGACATAGCATGTTAAATCATAAAATTTTCATTACTGTACAACTGGGGATGCACTTTATTTGAACTCTAAAATTGGTTTATTCTTATTTTTAATAATTTCTACATTGTGTCTCTTGCATGAAAAGCTCAGCATTGAGTAATGGATGATACGTGTTGGTGAAATTCTCATCCATCTTAACCAGAGAAAGTGGGAGATATGCTGCACACTATCTGCCTTGTATTTCTTGAGATTAAGAGTTTTTTATCCCATAGTCTTTATACATGTTAGTGAAATGTGATTCTATATACAAAGAACTATCTGAAATAATGCTTTCATAAGGCAGGATGGTAACACTGGGGCTTCTTGCTAGAGTTAAGAATTGGTTTTACCTTTTCAAGCTCTTCCACACTACTCAAAGAAAATAAAATGATGCTTTTTCCTTCTTTGTCTCTGTTTCTCCCTGAAGATCTTTTGTCCTTTACATCCCTATACAGTTTTTTCTTCGCAGTTCATTCTTTTTATCTATCCATCTGTTCTGCTCTCTAAGCTCTGTTTCCCTGTGTGTCATATCACAAAACTCAAAGTAGGAAGAAATTACTTGCGCAGTTGGGCAAAGAACACAGGGAAAGATTTGATGTTTTGAGTAGCATTTTCCACATACTTATAGAGATTCTTATGGTAGCTTACAGTAATCCTGAAACTGGTTGTAGGCAGAGTTGCTTATCCTTGTTTTCTTGTGTGTGAAAACAAGACAGTCAATGTATTTTAACACAGCTGAAGTTCATTGATTTAAGGAATCTGAGAGCTACTTGTAAACATTCCTGCTACGCTGCAATAACTTGTGATTCTGGGCTTTTCTCAGGGAGTCATAGCTGGCTGTTGGGTATCAAACATTCCCACTGTAGGAGGAAAGGCATTAAGTTTTACTGTATCTTCAACCCTGCATGCCTCTTCTTTAAGGGCTACTTTCCACTAGCCTTTTACTAGCAGCTGGTAGGGGAGCAGGATCTCTCACACCAGAAATTGTCATCTGTCTCCAGGATGATAGGAAATCGTCATCTGTCTCCAGGATGATAGGAAATCCACTGGCTTCCATGTGTGCACGTGTTGGGAACAGGAGGGAGAAAGATAAGAAAAAGTCTTTGCTAGATTCACAAGTTAGAAGTGATGTCTTCTCTAGGTTCATATCTAATTACCTGAAAATATCATGACAGGCAGTTCTCAAGTTCTTGTGTGACCTGGCTGCTCTCCAGTGACCTTCTACACATAGTAAGCCTTGACATTCCCTCCTCTGGCTGCCTCTGGATGTGGCACCTAATTTAGCTTTGACTGAGGAAGTCCCAAACATCTGGGAAAAGCATATACCTTACATCTTCTGTGTGTGTGTGTGGACCATATTTGCTACATCTTTGACATATTCATCACCCCTAAAAAGAGCAAGTGTCTACTTGTCGAGATGTAAAGGATATTGTACTGACAGGTACTGTCTAAGATCTGGCAGTTTTTATAGGTATTGCTATATATTTGCAATATAGCAAATATTTCCTGGATTTTTTCCATTAGCAAAAATTTGAGGCTCAGCTGAAAACTTAGCAAAAGAAATGAGTTCAAAACTGTTTCTTAAACTGAGACTGTGGTGATTGATTAACACACAGTAGGTTTGCAGACATTTCTTTCATTACTTTTTATCTTACACAGACCGGCAGAAAGAGTACAGAAAGAGAATAACCTGGGCAGTTAAACTCAAAGGCAATTTTAAGGCTCAGAAATAAAATTGATGTATACAGAATGCATATATGTCCATATATATGCATTTAATTTTTAATTACTTCTTTAAAAAATTTTCTGGATTTTCTTGGATTTTAAAATAAAGTATCTTTTTATCAAAAAGTTTGAGAGTACTTACATATAGGTCACTCTTCCAGAGGAACTTCAGTCTGGCACCACAATGTATATCTCCCAATTGGAGTGGGAGAAAATAGCCCATGTCTGGCAGGTCCAGTTTGCGTGTCTGCATTCCCAAACACTGCCCACAGAAATAGAAGATATTTCCTGATTTATCTCAATTCCTTTTAATCACACCATCCAATTCTATTCCCTACCTCGCAAGTTATTGCGAGCGTATGGCCCACTGGAGTGTATGGCCCAGCTTTTCAGGAGTACTGCTCAGACACCACAGCTCCTGCTTTGAACTGCCCTCTGGTGAAGTCTCTCACTTCATTGGCAAAACCTGCACATGATTTCAGAGCAGTAGTTCTCATTTGGGAAAGGATGATTTACAGAAAGTGTTGGCAGGAGAGAAGTTTGGGCTGAGTCATCTGGAAATAGTCTGAATCCAAGGTAAAATATTAGCCAGTGTGAGTTTTCCTCTGAAATTAAGTCTGACAGTTTTTATGAAGTTCTTAACAATTGTTTAAATGGGTTTTTTTATTGTGTGTGTTGTTGTATTGGTCTGCATTTCAACTAGTATGAAAGTGTTTTTAGAAAGCACAATCTGATTTTGTTCTTGGCTTGCCTAAAGACAAATCATCTTGGAAATGTGTTTTGACAGACAGTTGTTTCTGTTAAACAACACACATGACAGAAGTTTGGATGATTTGGAAAGGTGTTCATTGGATCTATAAACGTTTTTCTCCAGTTATTAGACCTAAAGGCTGCATGATATTAGAACTCTACTTTGGATATTAGTATGAACTGCAAATAGTTCTTTGTCATGGTTTGGGCTGGATTGCCTCAAGCAGGCAGAGTGATGGACGTTCCCTCTCTCCTGCTCTGCTTCAAAGGAAGGCAGGAGAGAGAGAAAAAGAGAGACCTAAGAGTTTAGAAGGAACTAAACAAATTTAAAGAAATATGAACAATAAAATAATAAAAAGAAAATAATTAAATATATACAAAACCATATGAAGTTCCCAGGATGACAATCATGTCACCAGCAGGCACCGGGGAAGTCCCAGACTGAACTCAGCGATAGATGGGAACTGGGTTCTGGATCTGGATTCAGGAATGCACGGATCAGGATCGAAGGCAGATGAACACACAGAGTCTTTCTTGGATCCCAGCCATAGAAGCAAAAACACTGACCCTTTGATCCCTCAGCTTTTATACCGATCATGAGGCAGATGGGATGGGATGGGATGGGATACCATGTTGGCCAGTTTTGGGTCACCTGTCCTGTCTGCTCCTCCCCACAGATGGGACCCCTCTGCGCTTTTCCGCTTCCGACCCTCCAACGGGGCAAATAACAAAGTTGGTTGGCCTTAGTCGTTAGAGCAGGAAGTCTAAGCAAGGGCCTCTCTGCATCCCGTGCCTCGGCATCAGCTATTAACACTGGTCTTATCGCTCTAAGAGCAGTTTCTGCACAATATGCTGTTAATTTCAGCAGTTAGAAGAGGCCTAGCTAAAAGGCAAAGTTACTGAACAATATTGGTCCTGTTTTATCTCAAAACAGGACATTATTCTAAAACTGTGTTTTAGTTTTCACATGCTCTTTTTTTTTGTAAAAAGCCTCATTAAACGAACAAACAAACAAAAACCAAAAGAAATTAACAAAAGCTGAATGCACGTAAATAATTATAGTTTTATTCAAATAAGCATGAGAAGACTTCCAAAGGAAAAAAGGTTTTGGATAAATGTTGACAGTGTTTTTCTATTTATCAATCAACTTTGGCAAGTTTTAAACAGCTTTCAACCCAACAAATCGTTTACAGATTTACTATTGGTGAAATATAGTATAAATACATTTTAAACACTTAATCTCTTCTGTAATATGTTAAATTATTACAGAATGGGGCAGGAAAGTAGTGTCACAGGGTAATAAAAAACATAATTCTTTTTTTGGTATCGATTTTTCATATATATCTTTTTTTGACGGTTTTTGGATTTTAGAGAAAAATTCTTATTTTCTTTCATACCAGACAAGATAAGAAAAATCTGAAACAGTGCCAGTAAAACTGTTGGTTAAACAGGTAATCCTTTTAGTCTTTTCTTGTTCATGGGGATTTGGTTCATCCAGAACTGAAACAGTTAATGACTTGGAAGAAATCTCATCCATCTTCAGATGAAAAATTTGCCTTCTATTTTCCCACTTTAGCTGGTATTGGACTTTCAGCTTTATTCCTACAGAGGAAAACGGTTTTCATGAGAATGGTTTGTGGGCTTGTGTGATTTTGATGTAGCAATGCTTTTTTATGTAATCTTTCATTCAGGCACTTAAGTTCATAATCCCCTGAGTTCTTCTGTTGTGGTTCTGACAGTGCTGCTCGCTTTATTTTAAAGATCCGGCTTCTTCTTTTGACTGTCAAGATGACTGCTGCTCATCTATTTTTCTGTATATAGTTGTTACACACTCAACATCATGATATAAGCATATATTCTGAACGCTGTTTTTTTGGCAACAACTGTCACAGGCTAAGCAAGCAAGTGGAGAGCTTTTAGGTGGAGAAATGGCATATATTGATGTATCGGTGGCCAAAAGTTACAAAAAAGCTTCTGTTTACAGCAGATAGTGAGCAATCAGTTTTATTTACACAGGTAAAACTACTGGTAAAAAACAATTAAGTGGCAACTAGTTGCCTGAAATGACTAGCAAGATATTTTGCAGCCTTGCCCAGTCTCATTCAGCTGCTCCTGTAACCAGTTCCTGTAACCAGCACCGCTTCTCTAGCTTACTTTGTAAAATATAACCAGGTGAGAAAACAGAAAAAAAAGATGCCAAGACATAACGGTCATGACTTTCGAGTTAAAACAGTGTGAATACTTGAGGGTTTGAGAAAAAGTCCTGTGTTCATGTGGCAGGTTCCGTGTTCACGAAACTCTGCAATGTAAGTCAGATGCACTTCTGCAATAGAAAGTTGCAGCATTTGGCAAAATTTTAAAGAAAGTTTAAAAACTAAAGGAGGTCAGAGAAGGATATGATGCTGCAAGCATTCATGCTATGAATAATGATACTTCTGTTCTGCACATGATGCTCTTAAAAACATTGACTTTTAGAAATCCAACAAGCAGTCAAAGGGGTCTCCTTTCTGTGTGTTGATGTAGACAGGTCTCTAGCATCTGTAGCCCATCTTTTTCTTTCTGATAGCAATTACAAATTTATACATCATATCATAGATATTCAATTTATTTTGCCTGATACTAGAGAATGCAAATACATTTCAGACTACTTTCCTTTTCCATTCAAAAAGTTGATTAAATAAGTTATTTGTGAAAACATATATGGGTACTTTACATTTCTGTTGGTTGTCAAGCTGTTTGATTGCCATGGGCTTAGATTCTTGACCGTTGGAGGGACTCAGTCTTGCCTTATTGAAGCACTTTGTTGCCAGGAAGAGAAATACTACTTTTGTTAGTATGTTTCTATGAAGTGCTCTATACCTCTGTGAAGCTAAGTGCTGTACAGGAGATTGAAGGCAGCAGTGAATATGCTCAAAAGAGCAATGTTCTCTATTCTCAAGCATTTTTTTTTCTTAGATCTGTTTATTTCAATCCTTTTTTTTTTCACTGTTGTTTGCTTTGGAAAGCATCCCATTTTGTTTGCCCATCCTGGGACATAATTTTTTAAAAATGTAATTAGTATTATTTAGATATAAATGTAAAATATAAACATATGTATAAATAAAACTTATATGTGAATTGCCTCTACATGCTATAGGATTGTGTGAATAAATAAGGTTTCTGGGTTTTTTTAGTGATGTTTTGTTGCGTAATGGAATAATATTTCCCCAAATTATCCAGGCATTTTCTAACAAAAAGATTAGATTTCCTTAAGGGACAAAATCACCATATGGCAAATCTTTGCCTTTTGCTGTGGGTATCGTGGGTACTGCTATATGCTTTGGTTAATTGGTACCCTGACTTCAGACATCTTCAGTCTCTCTTGGTTTGTAAACAAAAGTCTCCTACCACCTGAAAAAGTTCATAACACAGGGAATTACAATGTTTTCCAGAAAATGGCTGTCACTTTCTTTTCTTAACCTGGTCCTACTTGCTATAAAATCCTGACTTATTTATTGGAGCTGGGACTTAAGCTGTCATTCCCAGATAATACTGTAACCATCAGGCTTTGGAGTATTCTCTCTCTTCCTCACCCCATTAATCACTGATATTTTTAAAATTTTAAATACTAACAGATATATGCTTTTAAGTGAGTGAACAGAGACAAAGCTTCAGCTTGCTTGATGAAAGGCTGCTAATTCCAAAACAGTCTCGAGCTGTGGGCTTGTTTCTGTGTAACTATGAGCTGCTATGATCCAAAATATTTCTTTCTCATGTAATGTGTAGAAAATACTTTGGGCTATGCATTTAATTAAAATTAATGAAAATTATCCTTAGAGGGTTTAAAGTATATTAAGTTGTAAACTGGAAGGTTTTTAAAATGTCTTGTATCTGGGGGTTGGCTTTTTAACATCTGGCCATTATTGGCTAGGGGGCTAAATAAAAATCCTTTGGATTTGGTGTCTATGAGCTGTGTGACACATAATGCTTTTTGCTTTGTTAATTAAAACAACACTTTTGTTTGTCTTTCTGAAACATGTTTCAGAGGAGGAAAATAAAGAAACAAAAGGAAGGGAAAGGAACTGAGAAAGGTAAATATTAATACTTTGCATGTGTAAAGATGCGTGGAAAAAGGTGTATACACTGCCAGAGAAGAGAAACAGTAATTCTGACTCACAGACACTGTGTCCATAAAACTGTTTGATGGGAGATCTCAGGATTTTATGCTTTTTCCTGAATCTCATCCATAAGTACCTTTTAAATATTTTTATCTTCAGAATAATGTGAATAATTTTTGGGTTAGACAAGAAGGTATTTTTGTGAGCACAGGCTTTAGAGTCAGTTGGCATAGCCAAGCTGTAACCTTACTGAAATAATGGCTTATTTATCATACAGCCACACAAACCAGTAAAAGACACCCTCACATTCTAACCTGATGAAACTTTATTTCTTCCATACCCTGATATTAAAGCTTAACTATATAATAAGACAATTATCACTAAGACCCTGCATTTTTCCATTCTGCCTCTGTCTTCTTTCTTAATTTGATTTTTCTTTGACGAGAACTGAACCAAATAAAACTCAACAATAAAAAAGGTAGAGCATAGCTGGTTTATTTTTATATGAACTGTCCACTTGACTTGCTGTAAGAAATATCCCTGCAGTACTTCAGTTGAATGTTAAATCTTGCTTGCAGATACAGTGGCATTAATTTTTGCCCTGCCTGGTACTTTATGGAGAAATCAGTAAAAATTTATTTCAGCCAAAACATATATAATACTGGTAAATCAATATTAATGCTAGAAAGCAAGCTAAACCCGTTCCTTATGGTGCTCTGGATCTATACACTACATTCATATTTTTATAATTGATGATTAATATTTTGCCTCTTGAAACTATGCCTTGTGATATCAGGCCATCTTTCTGAGAAGAAAACAGAGTGCAGTTCCTTTGTATACTCTGTTCCTGGTACAAAGAAATTTTTGTTCTGTGAGCCTAGTGTTACACGCAGACCGTGGGAAGTAACTCAGTCTCTAAATATCCAAAGGCTATTTGGTCAGTCTCAATCCATTGGTTCAAGTCCCATGATGTTCTTTTCAGAAAAAGAAATGCGGGGTTTCTTTTTTTCCTTCTATTCCTCAATCTCACAGTCAGAGAGATTTATCTTGAGGGGTGTGAAAGAAGTAAAATATATACATATGTATACACACACGTATATAAAACTACAGTCATACCTAAGTAACAATATACAAGTTCCCGCACCGTTCTTCTGTGTTGTCTGTTCAGACATCATCACTTGACTCTAGGCCACTTCCTGAAGGTAACCAACTTTAAACTGTGTGGGTAATGTCAGTGATAAAAGGAAGATTAGGGAAAATGTGGGCCCTCTCTGGAAGGAAACGGGAGACCTGGTCACCCAGGATATGGAGAAGGCTGAGGTTCTCAATAACTTTTTTGCCTTGGTCTTCATCAACAAGGGCTCTAGCCACACCGCCAAAGTCACAAAAGGCAAAGGCCCTCTGGGAGAATGAGGAGTGGCCCAAGGTAGAAGAAAACCAGATCTGAGACCATCTAAGGAACCTGAAGGTGTACAAGTCAAGTCCATGGGACCTGCTGAGATTCATTCACAGATCCTCAGGGAACTGGTGGAGGAAGTTGCCAAGCCATTATCCACCATATCTGAGAAACTGTGGCAGTCCGGTGAAGTTCCCACTGGCTGGAAAAAGGGAAATATAACCCCCATTTTTAAAAAGGAATAAAAGGAAGACCCAGGGAACCACAGCCTGGTCAGTCTCACCTCTGTGTCCGGCAAGATCATGGAGCAGATCCTCTCGGAAACTATGCTAAGGCATATGGAAAATAAGGAGATAATTGGTGACAGCCAATATGGCTTCACTAGGGGCAAATTGTGCCTCACAGATCTAGTGTCCTTCCACAATGGTGTTACAGCATTGGTGGATAAGGGGAGAGCAACAGACACCATCTACCTGGACTTGTGCAAAGCATTTGACACTGTCCCGCACCACACCTTTGTCTCTAAATTGGAGAGGCATGGATTTGACAGATGAACCAGTCAGTGGATAAGGAATTGGCTGGACAGCTGCACTCAAATAGTTGCTGTCAACAGGCAAATGTCCAACTGATGTCCAGTGACAAGTGGCGTTCCTCAGAGGTCAGTACTGGGGCAGTGCTGTTTAACATCGTTGTTGGTAATGTGGACAGTGGGATTGAGTGCACCCTCAGCAAGCTTGCTGACGCCAGTCTCTGTGATGTGGTTGACACACTGGAGGGAAGGGATGCCATGCAGAGGGACCTGGACAGGCTTGAGGGGTGAGCCCGTGAAAATGTCATGAAGTTCAGCAAGGCCAAGTGCAAGATCATGCAGGTGGGTCAGGGCAATCCTAAGCACAAACACAACTGGGTGGAGAATGGATTGAGGACTGAGGAGTCCTTCTCCCTGACAAGAAGGACTTGGCAGTGTTGTTTGATGAGAAGCTCAAAGTAAGCTGGCAATTGTGCACTTGCAGCCCAGAAAGCCAACATCCTGAGCTGCATCTGAAAAAGAGTGGTCAAGAGAGGTGATTCTGTTCCTGTACTCATTTCTCATGAGACCCCACCTGGAGTGCTGCGTTCAGCTCTGGGGTCCCTAATATAAAAGGACATGTATCTATTGGAGAGGGTCCAGGGGAGGGCCGTGAAGATGATGAAAGGGTTAGAGCACCTCTCCTGTGAGGACACAGAGAGTTGGGGTTCAGCCTGGAGAAGAGAAGGCTCCTGGGAGACCTCATAGCAGTCTTCCAATACCTAAGGGGGGACCTACAGGAAAGCTGGAGAAGGACTCTTTGTAAGGGTGTGTAGCAATAGGATGAGGGGTAGTGATTTTAAACTGAAAGAGGGTAAATTTAGATTAGCTATTAGGAAGAAAATTCATAGGAAGAAATTATTAGGAACTATTAGGAAGAAATTCTTTACTCTGAGGGTGGTGAGACACTAGAACAGGCTACCCAAAGAAGTTGTGGCTGCCCCATCCCTGGAAGTGTTCAAGGCCAGGTTGGATGGGGCTTTGAGCAACCTGGTCTAGTTGGAGGTATCTGTACCCATGTCAGGTGGTTTGGAACTGGATGATCTTTAAGGTCCCTTCCAACCTAAACCATTCTATGATTCTATGATTCTATGATCTATGAATAAAAAACTCTGTCTGGGCCTTAGTATGCACTTGCTTTTGTAGGGATGATTCTCTAAGAAAGCAGTTTTTCTGGCTCCATCACCTACCGTACAGCTTCAGAAACAAAGGAAAGGGTTATGCTGACAATATATTCCTTTTTAACAAGACAAAAATAATTTAACCTGAGTGAAGGCATGACTATTAAGCTGACAAACAGAAGTCATCTACTGAAATCTTCATATCCAAAAATGTATGGAAATTTGTTTTGTTACCAGTCTGCCTAACAGTTACTGTAATCAGAAACTTAATTTGACACTAAAGAAATGGTTGGTGGTAATGCTCTTAAGAACTCATGAAATCAGTAAATATTTTAATGAGAAGAAAAAACATCCATGAACTGCAAGTGAACATATTACCTCGGTAAGAAAGGGAAAAAAAAGAACAGATGTGATTGTATTAAAATAATAAAATTTTACCAATAGAATTGTAATTACTGATGCAATTGTAATATACAATACAGATAGAATTGTAATAAAAATTTAAGTCACTACTACAAATGTGTTGTCTACCCCAAGGCACAACCCAGTTATAACTAGTATCTAAATACTTTGTATACCTTAAAGACCAACAGACACCAAGTAACTCCAACACACTATGAAAGCACATATGTACAAAATATAACTGAAAAGGGTGTGTTCTTCAATCTGTTCCCAAGAACCATAACGTTGTTTTTGCTGATTATATTCACTTATAAATCTTAAAAAAGCTGTTTGAGAAAACTTGAGAGAAAACCATGTGGAAAGAAGTTTTAGATAGGCAGAATAAATTAAACAATTTGATATGATATAATAGATTGCAATAGATTTTAAAAGAATTACAAGTTTCCTACTTTGGAGGGATTATTTATCTGGCCAGCCATGGCTTGTTAAGATGAGAGAGAACTAAGCTTTCTTGATTATAAACATGGCCTTTCTACTCTATCATGTAAAATCTCACAAGCATACCAGTGTACAGACTCAGTGTTCTTCACAGCATCTGCCTAAATAAAAGTCAAACATGATGGAAACTAGTGTTTATATTAACGTAAGGTGTACCCAACAAAGAGGTTGATCTTATGGAAAGGCTAGTAAATCCCCTTAGTCTCAAAACTGGGGGGAATGAACACGAGCTGCCTGCTGGGAATATTTGCTGGGACACTTAACTCCCAAATCATGCTCAGAAACTATTTTGTGGTGTGCTACTTCTCACAACCAAAAGTATGCCAGGGACAGCTCAAACATTGGCAAAGAAAACTGCATTCCAGCACTTGGAAATGTTCCTGGACAGTTTAATTTGCTACTATAGACTTAACACTAGATGCTTTTGCTCCATGAGCCCCCAATAGTGGAACCCCTTATAGGAGGTTACAGGTAAACTGAATGTTTTCAGACAATTCATGATATTGAATTGTTGAGACACAAAAACAGTATCATGGTTAAAATGAAGGAAAATGATTTTTAAGTTCACAAAAGAAAAATAAATATTACTGACGTGCAGTTTTACAAAGACATTAAACTAAGCCAGCTAATGCAAAACACATGTTCCTATGCAACTTTTTTATCAGAAACCATGGATTTTATTATCTTTTACTTTAAAGACAGAGGAAAGTATTTTGGATCTAAACAAGTGAAATGGACAAATACCTCCAATTTTTAGCCTGTGTAATCTTTCAAATCTTGCTGTGTATGGAGACAGAAAAATAAATCTGGAAATAATTCAGTAAATGATTCTGCTACATCAGCAGGAGCTAATGAGAAAATGGCAGTCCCATCACTAGAAAAATGAGCTATTAACACTATAACACCTTCCTTCTTGTCTTCACACTGTGTTTAAATTTCAAAAGCATGTGTATATTTGCACAAAAGTATTTCGTTTTTAAGAATAAGGGGGAAAAAAAGAAGCAAAACCTGGGAAACTGTGAGCCTCTGACAAGGATTGAAAACACTTTCTTTTCACAAAAGCTGCATCTTCTACAACAGTACAAACTGTCAATATACGAAAAAAAAAAAAAAGTTGACTATTCTAACTGGCTATGACTTTTTTTTCATCTTGATGCAAAATTATACCTGCAGTACAAACTGGGAAGGAAATGATTTCACATAAAGCTGAGGCCTTAAGGGGCTCAGAATAATTTTCATCAGAGTCTAGTGAGAAATGAGCTGTTGTTTAGGAATCAACATGGACTAGTTTTGTTCCTCATGACTGGAAGGAGCTGACCAACAACTACCCCCCAGGTGGCAAGCATCGCAGCTAATTTATTACAATCAGGTCTTGGACTTGGTGCTCATACCTGACGAAAATAACTTAGAAACCTGTGTAGCATTAGGCCATTATAATTGCTGTATGCACAATAAAATTAATTGGCATTATTTATCTCTTCCTAAAGAAATGTTTTGCAATATTTGCTATGATTTTTTGCTCTTTACTCATGTTTTCATCTGGTTTCTGAATAGAATTGCAATGTACAATATTGCAGTGTGCATATCCAGAAAAAGGAATGCCAACTTTTCTTTTTCTTCTGTGAAATAACTGTGAATCAGCAGTCAATTCAAATAGTGAACAGAACTACTTGGAGTTTCTCTGACACATGCAAAACAAGTATTAGGCAACAAGAGATTTAAAAAAGAGGATTTTTTTCCTTCTTTTTTTTTCTTTTAATGTATAATGGAAAAAAGGCATATTAAAATATGAGAATCAGATATGGTCTTTTGTAAAATCAGTTGAAAGGTCAGGATGTTGTCTTAATTACAGTAAATTAATCTGTCATAAAGGACATTAACGATTAAGGGTGCCAAATTTTCACTTTTTTGTAAGTACTGTTAATCTCGATTATGTTTTTCTTATGAATAACTCTTTTCTAAAAATTCTTAACTGGAAAAAAGGCTAATGATATTATTAGCTCTAAGTGTGATGCAATATAGCCTAATTCAGATGGCTTTGACCCTGAAATAATTTTTTATTGTTTCGAGAAGGTTAGAAAGAGAAACTTTACGTAGTATTAAATAGCATTGTGTTGTATGTTTTTAGAGTGGAGGTACTGTAAGAAGTTTTACAACAAGAACCAGAATGGGAAACCACAAAGCCCACAGTTCTTGATACCTGCTTAACAAAAACAGCGAGAGTTGATTAAACTGAAACAAAAAACATAACAAAAAAGTTAATGAAACAGAGCAATTTGCATTTACCTCTGGGTATTTTAGCAGAACTTATTACCTGTGTTATCATGTACATTACAGAAGTGTGCAAGATTATTGTACAGATTACTGAACAACAACAACAATAGAAAGAACACCATTTTCTATCTATAAAGCTTTTGACAAATGTATGTATCAAACCACAGAGTGCCTTGACTTGTTAGAGTGATTACTAGGCTGGACTTGTATCTTTTTTCATTTATTTTATGTCACAAAAAGTATCACTTGAAGTTTCCTGAACTTTGAGACTTCACTTGATTTTAACATCTCTGTTACTGAGATGACCATACAAAGCTGACAAGAGCTGTTGAGGAACTTAAGACGTTTTAAAAGAGAACACAATTTTCCTTTTCTGAAGCACTGGATGTAATGTTGTCAATTTTCGTCTGGAGAACAGAAAAGTTTTACAATCTTAATACCCTAGGATGAAAGGAGTTAGTGGGATCAATCCAATTCTCAATTCAAAAAGAGGAGAACTGTCATCATGGTTTCGAAGTTGGTATTCTCAGAAAGATTTTGGGAAAGATCTTGGACTTCTGGATCTTCAATGCTGTTTAAAAAATGAGATTTTAATCCAAGGACATACTATCCCTCTGATGTCATGTATCTATAACCCTGCACATTAAGATCAGCTATCAAGGTACAAGTTGTATATTACATGTTGAGGAACTCATTGTATCATCTTTCATTTCCCAACTCCACCAGAGAGGCATCTGATCTGCAATCACAGAAATTCCAGTTTAGCAGCTGGTCCATGTGAAGTCTAAATAACTTCAATAACTCAAGGAGCAGCATGAATTTGGATTACATACAGACAGCATAAGACTGAAACTCTTCCAATGTAAATTTATGTGTTTGAAAGAAAATGTATGTTGCTTGCTTTTCTTGTTTGTTTAAACATAGGTTAATTTATGCCTTAACAAAAAAAAAAAGAATTTAGCACAAGCCTTTCAAATTCTGATATATTTATTGTGGTAACCTGTGCAGTAAGAGAGTAACATAAACCGGCAATTTGTCATACAACCTAAGTGCTTGTTGTGTACAGCTAAATTTGAAATCTGAGAGGTTTGTCATGTCCCTGTTCTGCAAATAATATCAAGGTAGGAAGGGGAGAGGGGAGCAGTGTGTGTGTTTGTGCTTTCAAAATCTTGTGACCACAGGTAATTACTCTGGCTTTCTGGTCATCTCAAAACCAGTGAAATCACCATAATGCTGTATATTACTTATTCAAGCTTGTATGAATGTTTATATATAAGCTAATTTAAGGGTTTGTGGTACACTATGTGGATATACACCTCCAAATTTTTGCCCAGGCTACTACCAGGGAATATTAGGGGCACAAAGCAGCAGGTGCCCTTGTTTTCTTCTTTAAACACTCAGAAATAATCCAATGCCTCGGTAAATATGCTCAGTCAACATTTTTTTACTCTTAGGTTCTGTTTGTTCGTTTGTTTGTATCTAATTTTTGCTTTTCCTACAGCGCTCATCTTCCCAGAGAGGCAGATTTTTGTTATATAAGTATTTGGAGACAGGCATCATTTTGTTAGCCATCGTTTGATTTTATATCACTTTGGCTTGCATTTTCCTAATTTTGTTATGCAGTGCTTCATGGTATTTGAGAAAATCCATTATCTTTCCCTCCTGGATGATATAATCAATATGGAATAGGTTATTCAGGACCATCCTGTTCTTTGTCCCGCCAACTTGAATAAAACATGCCCCTTTAGGAACTCAGGACTATTGAAAAGATTGTCCTGCAAGTGAGCCTCTACTTGGCGTGTATCCTGTTCCTCTCCAGGTTAGTTTTACAGCACCTGACTCTGCCTACTTTAGTTATCCTTTGTAACTCCATTTATATTCTGAATTGTCTCATTGATTTTGAAATACTGCATGGAAGGCACAGTCTGGGTCTTGTACAGTTACCCAAGAGCCAGAGACAGTTTATGATTTTTGTATGAGCAGCTCTACTATTATAAACAGGAGGCAGTAAATCAGATACAAAGATGAGACCTCAGGTTTTTCATGAGAATAAAGCATGAATCCTCTGGCAGTGTATATTGGTGCATTTCCAACTGCTGTTTTTCTTCTCATAAACACTTCCAATTTGGGCAAGTGTATCACACCTCACACTGAAGTGAAAAGGTACATCTTGAAAGAAAAAGAGAAAACTGGTCACTTTGCTGAGACTCGGTTGATATAGTTTGTAAAATGCTCCTACAACTATTTAGGAAGGGTCCTGTTTGTTTTGATGTTTAAGTCATGCTGGTGTTGGGTATCTTGTATATGGCTGTGGCTGTACTCTTACAAAACAGCTTTTTATAATTTGTTTGTAACGAGTAATTTTGTGCTTTATACAAATATGGGGGATACCCTCTTACTGATTTCATGATACCCTCTCCCTGATTTCATGGTCATCCTCTGGATGCAGATATGTACTGCCTACAAGTAAGATTTTAAAAAGCTGCATTGCCATTTGGTTTTAATGGGAGGTTGATAATTACCCCTTAGCACCTCTGAGCAACCCCCACACCTCCACCTTAACCTCTAGGTGCCTAAATAGCTTTGAAAATTCAGCAGAATTTATGTCCTTCTCAGCAGCAGAATCTTTTCACCACCGCAGCTGTTCTATAGCTTTTGTGTTTATGCTTTCTGGTTTGTGTTGGAATGATTTCCTTGGCAAATGGTTGGTTTATTTGTTTGCTGAAACTCACAGACCTCCTCACCCATCCCAAGGGTGAGTGTTTGCGTGGCTTTGTGTTTCTAGCTGTGTTTTTTATAAACAGCTTGGGTCATTGTTAATTGCTTACCCTTCCGTTACATTGCTTCCGATGCTTGCCAATTTAAGCAATTTGGTTCTATTATCAATTACATCCAGAATCTTTTTTAAAAGCCTAAATTTTGCTATAAAATGTTTTCATGGACATTTCTTTTGATGGCAGTTGTAGATTAAACAGCTTTGAATTTGTTCCTGCTCCTATACCCTTCTCATCCTGTAGTAGTGTGCAAGCAGCATCAGTCTGGCATTGTGACTGAAAGAAATTGTATCGACCCATGCTTGTGATTTTTTTTCAAAATGTGTCACCTTCCTATTACAGTCTGGTGGTTTTTCCTGCTCCATTTTTGTGCTATAGCAACTTCTTCCCAGGAGAATGTGAAAGCAGTTGAACCATCAGTAAAATTTCATCACAAATCCTGGTTTTCAGAGCGAGTGGTTTAGAAGATTTAATTAACTTCTTCTTCTTCTTCTTTTTTTTTTTTTTTTTTTTTTTTTTTTTTTTTTTTTTGGTGTGTGTGTGTGAATACATTTGTGTGTGTGGCAGTCTCAGCTTGAATTTCCGCACATCATTTCAGTTTTATGGTTTGGTAAGGTTTTGTTAAACTTGAGGTTTAGTCGAAACTTTCAAATGCTGCAAACCAAGATGCAGATCTTCAAATGTATGTCATAAAATACGGATATTTGCTGGTACTTTGGACTATTAGTACAGATACTAAAGTAAGTTCACTTGCTTAAAATCTTTGCAAAATCAGTTTCAACTGAACAAAATGCCCTCAATGTCATGAAATTATTTGCAATAGATTATCAAGCAGGCCTTGCCCCAGTCAGTGGTTTGAGTGGCTCTCTCTTCCATTGTAGACACGTTGTAGAAAAGGAAAAGAAATGGGTACTGCACAGTGCCACCAGTGCAGGCAATGGAGGGTCCTTAAGGGAGGCTGTGCAAGTTGGTACAGTGAAGGGTGTGAAATAGCTGTCCTATATCTAGTGCCTCTGATTTTAAAGAAAAAAGTCATTAAAGATGTACACAATGAATTTCACCGTCACTTTGGGCCTTAGGTGTTCATTAAGCAGCATGGCTTCAACTTTTGCTGATGGAAGAGTTTTGTACAGAGCAGTGCCTTCTCAGGAAAGGTCATCTAACTGGCACAGAAGGAGGGATGGAGCTTTTGACTTCTAACTA
This sequence comes from Chionis minor, assembly GCA_013398295.1. Classification (NCBI taxonomy): domain Eukaryota; kingdom Metazoa; phylum Chordata; class Aves; order Charadriiformes; family Chionidae; genus Chionis; species Chionis minor. The sequence continues at coordinate 248,416 of VZSF01007963.1, read as the reverse complement.
AAACCCTGCTGCTTAGTGATTATAGGAACAAAGGAAAACTCTCTGGAAAATACAAAAGCATATTCCACAGCAGTTGCCTTTAATCTCACACAAAGGCTATGCTGGTGTGTCACATTGCTGATATTATTCCAACACAGAACTTGTGCTCTTTTACTCTCAGTTGGTGCCCTGCTCAAGCTGTGTACTCCTTGGTGCTCTCCAGCTGCTGGGTTTGGGAGAGACAAACTGTCACCGAGATTAGCTATTCTGAGGAATATCGTGCAGTTTGACAAAACAAGCTGCCACTTCCTTTGAACTTCAGTAATACTGTGGGTTTTGACTGCCATGTACTGTATGTTTGGGCGGTCCTAACCTTTTTACCTCTTTCGGCAGTGTTATTAAGTTCGATTCATTTGGGCTTCATTTTACAGATTAGATGTATCTATTTCTGCAATAAAGCTTAAGACTGGAGGGTTTTTGTTGTTGTTGGATTTTTTTGTTGTTGTTGTTGTTTTTTTCCCCCTACAGGTCTTTATTGCAGACAGCAAAGGGGATCGGTGTCATAATCTCCATTACACAGACCAGTCAGAGCACTGCTTATTACATAAACCAACTTTGTTTGGTGTGCTGAATTCCTGTGTTATTAAATATGCAAAATGCTAAACAAAATGATAAACATTTAATTAGAGTACTAATTCATTGAGCTATACTCAGTAGATTAGCTTTCAACTCACAGTTTTGCCTCTGACTAAGCAGTGTTTGTCACCTATATCTATTAATTTTATAAATTTATGTTTTCTATTTATTCTTGGTTAATAAGGTTTATACTAAATATCTTCACTTTAAAAAATCAAACAATATTCTTCTACTTGCCAGCAACATGCCCTAAACTCTTTTGGAAAGTGTGTGCTTTGCATTCTGGAAAACTGGGGGACAAAAATCTGCTTTTTCGCTATGTATTGTTGTACTGGTGCCATTTGATCGATTCCATTGAAGAAGAGGATTTAACCCTCTGAAACTGTAATGTGTAGTAGCCTGACCGCGGTATACATAGCTGCACCTGCCCCTAACTGCATCAGTTTAAGACTGATGCTGGCAATAAAGACAGACAGGTGAGATATGACATGAAAGTCAAGTTGACTGATTTCTTGATCATCACCTCCCAAGATGATTCTGGAATGAAAACAATTGAGTTGAATAAATGCAAACACCAATCATAAAACTGTGAGGTGGAGGACTCGGCAAACGCTTATTGAGTGGAATGAAATACAAACCTAAACTCCCATTTTATTCAGAACTTGGATGTAAACTGCAAGAGTGGAATAACACAATGTTAGTAGGTTTTAAAAGAGTCTCTTTTCAAATTTCTTGATTCTGGACAAATTGCTAAAAATATTCAAAATTTACCCAGCTGTGTAAAAGGTTTAAAAAAAAGAAAAGAAAAGGCTTGAATGGGGCCAGGCTAAAATTTTTCATTTTCACTTGTTAGAGCTTATCACTGGGAAAAAAGCCCTGATGAGCATATCACTATCAGTCCCATGGACCTGTTTGGAGCGTGAAAGCAGGAAGATCCCACCCATGAAACATGATGTCATGTGGTTTATTTGGCTATTGAAGCTGAGATTGGAGACCTCTTCTTGCAATGCCCCTTATGTACCATGCTCCCATTTCCATTTCATGCTGAGTGAGATCAAGAAACCCAAGATGGGAGTAGTACAGGGCACTGCACTGTAAAGCCTAGGGCCCCAAACTCAAATTCACCATTCAAAACATCAGTCTACCAAGAGGACATGGGAGTGGGAGGGCAATAATAGATACTGTAAAGGTGTGACCTAGTTTTAATTCATTCCCTCGGCTGATGTCTCATTTGACTGAAAAAATCAGATATATGTTTATAGGAAAGAAGAGATGGATAGTCTCGTCACATCAAGATTAGAACATACTTTGTTAGGCAATTAAGCGGTGCATCTTCTGGGATCCAGGTGTAATCTTTGCTCCAGTTGTAAATTTTGTTGTCAGCTATGGTTCTTAACAGTCCAAATGATACAGAATAACACAATGCTGGTACATATTTTACAGAAATGTTTTATTATACAAGACCATTAATTTTGCCAATGTGAGCTAAGACAGAAGTAGCAGCTTCATTTATAATTTAAGATTTCAAAGATGTACATAGGCATCAGATCTGCTCTTTCCATTGTTTCCTTAGCCTGCAGTTTATGTTTTGTTTATGTCTTGCTGAATCCTGTCTTAAGACTCTGTGCTGCGGCTATGCTAAATCTTAATCCAATATATTTTTCAGAACTATTTCCATGTGCTTTGCTTACTTCTATAAGGAAACCTTTTAACTCCTTTTTATAACACTTATTTTGTAAATATGTTGCCATGAAACTCATGTAAAAAGTCCAAAATTGTTTCTACCTATTTCTTTCCATCTATTAAAGAGAATTATTCTTTCTAGGATGTTACACTCATTAGCCTCTTAAATTCAATAAAAAATTATTTCTTGGATGACAAATCATTAATGGTAGGAGTAAGCAAAGCTCTGCATTGTTAAAAATTGTGTCTAGTAAAATTAATTCAATTTAGGGCTTCCGTGTTCTTGATTTAAGTTTTTTGGTCAGTTGTGCATTAACTCATATATTTTTATGCCCTTTATTTTTCCACTGTTTAGGGAAATGTCCATTTACCAGGTAGAAATTTGTATGTAACGAACATATGGTTCATTGTGCAGAAAGAACATTTTTTTCCTTTTAAATTACTCTTAGCTGCTCATGGTGAAATGTTCAGAAGCCTTTATATACAGGTAACGCTGGCTTTAATGTACATATGGTACTGCTTTCATTCATGTAGATACTTTATATTACAAAAAAAGCTAGTTGCATTTAATGGCATATAGTAAGCCATCTGACAATTAAGTGAAGAGTGTGTAAGCTTAAAAGTAAAATTGGTTAGGGGCAGGGATAACTGATTTATGTGCAACTACAGTGGTAGAGGAAATTCAGAGCACAGCTGAGTATATATATATACAAGGCAAATCCTGCTGTTGTGAAAGAATCCAGCTGAAGTATAGGTGTGTTTTTCTCCTTCATGAAATATTTTGACTTTCCATTACAGCACCTGAAACTTTATTATATTGCTGGAAAAAAAAAATAATTATTTTTATTAAGGATTCACAACAAAATAATGCTGTGTTTGCACTTTGTAGGATCTTTGCAGTACCACTTGCTTCTGAAGAACATGTCCTTATCCTTCAGTACTATTTGTTGTTAGCAACAAATTATTTTTATAAATACTGTTGTAATGGAAAAGAAGAGGTTACGGTGTTAATTTTGCATCGAGTTTCACATATAAATAGGTTACAGATGTTACAGGTTCTGCTTGTGTTTGAACATAAGCACATAGAAGACATAAAGTAGGAGCCCAGCAGCTGAAAATGGAAAAAGAAGTTCTTTTGAATCAGTTGAGTCATCTGATAAGTGTTGAAACTGTTCACAATGATGTAAAAAATTTTGGTTTTGCTTGAAAACTTTTAATTTTGTGCACTCTCATTCAAATGAGAATGTTTAAATATTCATTGTTTAGAGACCTTTTTCTTTACTGATTATATTTTTCTATTGCAATTTTAAAAGGGACAGTTTTCTTCTGCTATGGAAAGTACATCTGCAAAAACCAGTCTGTTTCTTGCAAAAAATACTACATCACTTCACAATTACACCATGGTAATTATCACTATTGTGGTTCACTTCTTACAATTTAGACAGTTTTTAACCCATTTGTTGAGATCATATACTGTCATTCAGTTTCCGGATGCAGTGCCAGCAGTCTTTGTAGTGTACTTCACAACAAGATACACAGAAAAGTCCACTGTCTTCTTTCACCTGTGTCCATTTAGCTACTTCAAAATCAAGAATCAAAATTTCTTGCAGTAAGGTTTCTTTTCCTTGCCTCAATTCAGAAACTTTAAATATTTACAAAATAGGGTTTGCGTAAGCAAAAATTTAAATCTCTCTTAATTGGATGATGATGAATTCTTTCATGACAATCCAGAGCAATTTTAAGTCACAGTTTTGCTTTTTATCCTAAGTCAACATCAGGAAAGAACAACTTCTGTTTAAAGAGAAGTAAACCTGCAGACGATAAATTAGGGAGTGAAAACAAGTGATCTAATTTAGATAACTTTTTGAGACTTAAAGGTCATCTAACTATTATTTCTGAAATGCTTTTATTTTATGGGCCATGATAGACAAGTCCAATAGGAGGATGAGCTATCTTTCTTTCTACATATCTTTCATCAGTAACAATAACCAAAGTTGTGATAAAGCTGAAGAAAAGGATATGTCTGTTTAGACCACCTTCACCAGTTGAAATATGATGCATTCAGTCTGGCCTAAATCACATGAAAAACAAGGATAGAGACCATCTTAAACTGTTCACACACATGAAACTGTACCAATACTTCTAAATCATTACAACATTATAGTTTTGGTTGAAATGGTCCCACTTTGTATGCAAACTAAGCAAAAGAGTATTGTTATTTGTAGTTATTTTCCAGTTATTTTCCAAATGGTGAATTTGAAGACAGACAGGAAGACCAAGTGTATATGTAGTACTTAACATTTATTGTGCATTGAGGATTTCTGAATACCACTTCTATAGTAGCATTTCAGTTACAACACTCAAAAATAAATAACAAACATGCCATTTTCCTATGCCTGATGGATTGATTATTTTTTTCTCTCTTACAATGAATGCCGTAAAGTTTATCACATTGCTATGGCACCTTAGCTATAAAGACTGATTGCCTCATATTCCTGAGTAATAGCCATGCATGTTTAGCATGAAAAATGCAGATTGCTTCAAAACCACAGGTGTCCTCAGTTAGCATACAAGGGTATAATCTCAGAACTATTAAAACTCGACTCTCTTTTTTCTTTGTGGGCAGGTACAGGTCATAATAATCACAAGTACTTTGTCATGTTTAAGCCATCCCAGCAGGAGACAGCTGGGCAAACCACAAGCAAACACATACACACAGAGACCAGCTTATTAAATAAAAATATTCTGAGGTGAAGTGGTTTTGTTTTTTTTCTTTTTGTAAATCAGTATTTTGATCACAATTTGAAAGTTCTCTGGAGAAAAGTAAGAAGCAGAGTCTAGAGATAAGAAAAGTGCCTTTTGCTAAGTGTTTGAGTTGATTAAAAACTGTTGAAAGCTTTTCCAGTCAATTACAGTGCACAAATTTATGAGGAATTGCGGCTTGTTTCTGAACTGAGTTTCAGATTGGCCTCTGTAGAGTATTACAAGAGGACAGTAAGCTCCATCAAGGTGAAAAGCTAGCAATAGTCAGACAAATTTGCTAGGAGAGCACACAAAAATATAGAGAAATGAAGCCTACACTATTGTACAGCATGTACTCCCTTTTATCTCCTTGCTTAAGATCCTTTTGACCCCAACAGCCTGTTTCAACTAAGTTTAAGTCTCTGAGTCTCATGGAGTTTCCATATATTCTATGAAAGTAGACAGCTGGGCAAAGGGGAGATTTTGTTGTTGCCCTTTCTAGAAGAAAACATGCAGTAACACTGATGTTTTTATTAAATCTGCACAAGAGAGAACCATTGTAAATGCAAAGCACAAGATATAACCTCATACAGAACTTGTTCTATTTACAGTTACAAATGTTACCAAGTCACCTAACTTAATGTATAGGCCTGATTTCTCTCAGTTTTGCTATTTTTACATCCAAGTAACACTCTCGACTGCAGGACATGTTCGCTAACACCACCAGTCAGAGAAGAGACTTCTGTCAATACTTTACATGCTTTACAGCTAAAGAAGAATACATACATTTTTATTTCATTACATCTTGTAGGAACTGTCAGACTTTAAAAACAGTGATATAGACTTTTAAAAAATCCGATAATGAGAAAAACCTTATTCCAGAGTTGGCCTCATTTTCTCAATGCCACTGAAGCTTCTCTGTTTTATTCCTCAGAACAAGAAATCTGATTTTGACATTCTGGTTGTAAAGCATGCTAACTATCCTTCTGAGACCATAGCGGTGAAATTTCCCTCACATCCAGCTGTTTCATTCCTTCTCACCATATGATATGTTCTCCAAGCCTCCTCTTAGTACAAGTCTATATAGCTGGATTTCTTTGACACTCCTTCTCACTTACTTCTCATTCAATCTGAAATGACAGTGCAAGACTTTCTTTACAAATCAATTTTCTTTGGAGGATGTAATACAGAGTAGAACAGTGCTAAATAACCTTTATAATTTTATAATTATTTCAAAAAACTCACTTTTTTTTTTAAAACACCACCTGCAATGCGGTATGAAGTTTCCTATACATCAAATTTGGTTATAATGATCGAACAAGATTTAACTTGTATTAAATTGGTCATGGGAAGGATTCATTCCCCTTAGTATTTTATATTCTTTATAATTTTCAAAAGTTGGTATTCAGGGAAACTACATGCTTTTGCAGATTCTTTTTATGGACTTCTACTTCACTATTTTTTTCTTCCAATTAAAAGCCACATGCAATTTTTCCTGCCTGTTACCCTTTGCAAAGTCCAGGATTTAAACTAAATAATCCACAAAAGTGCATTTGCTATTTTTTTTGCCTTAAAAAAAATCCAGAAGCAACAAAACAGAACAAAAAAGCTTTAAAAGCGTGTTGGTGTGAGTGCATTTGATGACGCAGGTGCTGCATGGTCTCTCAGTAACCTCCTAGCCTGCTAACTCCTTCCATGCACACAATTTCCTTACCAGGAGAAAAGAATTGTGTGGGAGTGAAAGGGAGTCATTTAATTTGAAGAGGCCTGCTTATTTTGTTTGGGTGTCATGAAGTATCTAAGCAGTGATACCAAAAGGATGGAGGCAGATTTCAGCATTATATAGTTCTCAGAAGTTTTTCTTCAGCTTTGTTTCATGTTTCTATCAAGGTTTTGTGAGAAAAGCCACCCTTTAAATCTCACGTGCTGGAAGAAACTTAGCAAGTAGCCACAGAAAATATTTGGGTTAAATATGAACCCTCTAGTTTCTAAACCTTCATTTCCATGCTGTGCAGGGCAGTTATACTTTTATTTCAACTAATATTTTCATTTTCTAAAGTAGAATTGTTGTCAAAGAAATTTTAATTTGGGTCTTCAGCATGAAAAAGCTTTTCATCAGATCTAAGGCAGTGATTTCTGCTTGAAGGACCAAAAGTTTTGTTAGAGCACTTGTGTATTCTCCTGTGAAAATTTTCCTTGCTGTGCCTGTTTATTTTAATACAGATTAATAAGCAGCCATGAGGACTGAAAACTACCTTTTCAAAACTATCACTTTACAAAAATTCTCTTCCTTAGGAGGAAATTTCAGTTGGTCTTACTATGAAGGTCCTGACTTTCTTCTAAAGGAAGAGGTTGCATCTTCCCTACAGCTAATAGAGTGCTTAGATCTCAAACAAGATTTCACAAGTATTCTTCCTCAATTCCCATTTGATTTGGGTATAACAGTGATTTGTACCGAGGTCTTTCAAAATTTGTTAACCATCTGGTTATACAGATGTGCAAACAGAAGGTATTATCAGCTGAAGCTGTTCCAGCTTTTGAGAAAGGGAGTAATACAACCATTGAGGCTGAGATAGCAGATTACAGTGAATAAACCAGAGAATAAGAAAAAATACAGGAGAGGTAGGAGGACCATATAATTATACGAAGTAAGAAAGTTTAGTAGAAATGGTATTACTGTTAAAGAGAAGATTCAAAGCTCTCAGGTAGACCTGAGTTTGAAATAAACCCTTTGGTTGATATTCTCTAACCACAAGCTGTTACATAAAACTAGAAAAGCCCAACCAAACCCAGCAAAATCTCTCCCCACATATTTTCACAGGCTTGTTGTGCACCTATTCACTTATTTTTGGGCATGTTGTGAATTTCCCTGGTTATATTTCTCTTCATTACAAAGAAGTGTATTTTCCACTTTGCCTTCAATGTCTTTAGAGACATCATTTCAGGGAGCAGAATTACACTTCACACAATCCATAGTGGAATTATGAAGGAAAGTCCCCTTTTGAAATACATGAAGATAAGACTTCTATCTTTCTGTGTAAGTTCTTTTGTGCATGGAAAATCAGGAGATTCATACTGGTTTAAGGTAGCAGTGATTAATTGAATTTAACAAAATTTTCCTTCTACCCTTCTTGTCAATGTCTTCCTCTTCTCTTCAGAAACCAGAAGTATAGTCTGGTTTGCCTTTGCATAATTTCTGACATCAAGGTAGTATGAAAAATGTTTTTTGGAGACTCATATCATATTTATTCTCTTCCTCCTAAGCTTCCCCTTCCCTAATTCTAGTGCTTTCTTCAGGTCACCTTAAAAAAAATAAAATTTTATATATTCTTTGATATGTGTGCCTCTGGTACCTTTAAGTTTAAAAAGTAATAATGGTAGCAAATCCTAGCTAGACTAAATACATCTGTTATATAAGTAAGCTAGAAATCAGGCTCCTTTACTTGTATCTTAATGCAAATAGCGATTTAGAATTGAAGTAAGTATAACGATCCAAGAGTTCGCATTGTGAAGTATTAGTGAGGTCCTCACTAAAAAGTCAAGAAAAATCATCATCAAGCAGCCTTTATATTCATATTTAAGTAATCTGCTGCAAATAATATTAACCACATTTTTCTCTGCAGTGGAAAAAGGATCGAAACAAAAGTTTTGATCCAAATTTGATTTAAAACAGTGTATTTTTAATTTATCATAAATTAAAATTTTGACAGATAGTCCCAATGCTTTATTGTTTGTTTGTTTGTTTTTAATTATTATTCTGTCCTTATTACCAAAGATTCATACTTACAGGTCATTATTGACTGTCTAAACCATATTTGAATCTCTAATTATGTCGTCTCCCAGATCAGGGTGGTTATGATTGCTGGGTCTGCGATATGGCTCCAACATCAGATTTTGAACAAGCTTCTGACAGGTTTGCTTTCATTAAAAAACTAGCATATTTTTCAAAATACAAGATCACTCTTCTTAGTTTAGTTGATTTAACAGATTGCTAATTGACTGATAAATAAACACCAAAAAAGGATGAAAGAAAAAGAATGCCAGTAATGTCTCTTTTGTTTCTAATAAATATTGCATTAAGGTTAGTACTTCAGATTGAATGGGTTGAATTGTCTTCAGAAGCAAAAAAAAAAAAAAAAAAAAGAGAAGAGTACTTAATAAGCACAGAAATATGAATGAAAATAAAAACGTTTGACATTCTTCAACTAGCTTAATTCCTTATTATCAAAAGGACAATGGTGCTTAAAACAGCAGGAACTGCTGTAGAACATCACTTAGGTACAACACTGCAGTAAAATGGTGATGGGTGAGAATTAATCCAGAAAGTAAAAAAATCCAGTTTACAGTATCTTGCTTGAAAATTGCAATGACTGCAAGTGTGCCAGGAAATGCCTGGAGTGCTAGATAACTGCTTAAGCTCTGAAGTGGTTCAAGAGGGATCAAATTAAAAACGATGGGTCAACATACACCAACAGGTACATTTGCCTGCCCCCTTACTTAACACTTCAGTTGCTCATACATGCGCCAAACTGCCCATTCAAAAAAAACACAAGCTTGTTGAGATGCTGTTGCTGTTTATGCCCAAACATAGAGTGAAGTAACTGCTCTGCAGTTATCTGAAAGTCGTAGAGGGTAGTCTAAGAAAAAAACACTTCCCTAAGAAATGGGCGGTGATGGTGATACTTAACTATATGAGTACAGAAGCAGCTACGCTAGACTGTCAATACGCAAAAACGGTAGGACTAGAAAACAGATTCTCGGTTCTACCCCCTCCTAAATGTAGCTGGCTTCTCTTCCCTCTGGAAGAAACACTGATGTTTCTCCCGTTTCTGTCTGCCTGAGAGTCTGACTTCGGAATGAAATACAGTTCTTCAGGTTATGAAATAACCGGAAGCAAGGTTTTTGGGGTGGGGGCTTCAACCTGTGCAGGCTGAGCAGGGCATCTGCCTCAGAGCCTTGCACTGCATGGGTGCTGCAACTACCACCACGTTGTGTTAGGCAGGGTGCGTCAGAAAGAGCTGAAAAGACCTGAATTCCCCTGCATGCAATGAAAGGTCAAGACAGCTAATGTCAGTGCGTTGGATCTTTTCTTAAGATCTGATAATAATTCATTATTCGGCCAAATGGGAAGGAGGATATAGAGGGGGAAGCAAGAGACTGAGGAAAAAGTCCGGACTCAACAGAACACAGCCACCTCTCCTTCTCTTCAGGGACATGAACCTGCCACTCTTGACTGAGAGAGAACATATATCATTGTGTTTGAAACAAAAGACAACATCCATTTGTTCCAAAAAACTGAATTTACAGTGAGTTTATGTTTAAGTTAGATTGCTAAATTAGGTGCAGTGGGTGCTAGACAGGGTTATTTCATGTTCTTGATTTGTATGTGTTGACATGATAACTTGTGAAAAAACTGTGCAGATAATCTGCCCTGTGAGAAATGGTTGCAAAATGACTGAGCAAATGAACATTTTGGTGCATGATAATATTAGCCTATAAATCAGGAACCTTCCCTGTCTTTGATGAGGTGAATAATCTAGGCAATCTAATCTACCTTGCAATTGTTTGTGACTTGTGAATGATAACCAGCTCAGCCACAAGAAAGAGGCAGGCACTTCAGCAATGTGTAAGGGTGGCCCAACATGGTTTTAATCATGTATTTACTAAATTTAAGCTTTTTAATCCTGTTTATGAATCGGTAGTCACAATCTTGTGACTTTGTGATGCTTCCTAATGCTATTTATTGACTCATAGATGCTATAGAGAAAAGTGCAAGGGTCCTTGTTATGGCATCTTGATCAGACGTTTTTCTCCACGAATCTTGCTCTGAAGAGCTTTTAGTAAATAATCTGGCAAACAGCGCACTCTGAAATTAAGGTTTCTGCTACATTTGATCAGGTTATCAATGCATTGATGTTTCCTGTAAAACTTCAGGTATCTGTAAAACTTTGAGACGGAATAGCTGCATGAGTGAATTTAAATGTTAACACTTGGAAAAGGTCTCTTGCAGAAAATTATTTGTTCAATACAGTATTTTGTTTTCTCTCACTGACCAAAGAATTTGTCTTCTCTCCTGCATTCTTGAGCATCCTCTTACTTAATAAAAGGACAGAAGTCTTAGATTATTTTCTATAAATTGAGAGGCATGCTGTTAACATGCTAAGCATAACTTCTGTTTTTCAAGCAAACGAGCTAATTAAAGGTACAAAGCTCACCACATGACAGATGTTCAATTGTTTAGTGTGCTTGAACTTTTATATCACGTTAGTATTTGTTTGGTGAAAAACACTCAATTATGACAGATGTAAAACATTTTTTACACATTTTTTCTCTCTCTTCCAGCTAACTCAGGCAGCTGAAAATGAAGACCAACCAGAGGGCTGTATCAGTATAGAAAAAGGCTTTCTTCATGAGCTGACATTTTCCCTGCTGAACCTAGCTTGCCTATCCAGAGTTTGGACAGTTACATATTAGCAGTTGTCAAAGTGCTCTCATTTTTTCCTTTAAGAGAAGGCTTGATTCTCTGTGAATGTTGAAGAATAAGCAGTAAACTGCAAAGAGACTACAGATTTTGTTATCTGCCAGATGTTCACTTGCTTCCCAAGGCAACGTAGACCCTCACTGAAATGTATAAAGCTATGCTTTATCCCAGCTTAGGTGACACAGTATCACACGTTTTATCTGCACTGTATGGGCTCCAGGTACTGGATGCAAGGAAGGTGGAATAGGTCACAGTTTCCCATCATAAGAAAAAATATGCTTCCTGCTTTAAAAGGATGTATCTTTTCCCTCATATTGCAAAGTATAACATGTTACTTACAAGTTAGGCACTCTAAAAATTCCTGTGGTTCAGAAAGACAAACGGTTTGTTAGCTTCTACCTAAATGTAGAGGGGCATCTTTCTCTAATACAGTCACCTTGGGCAATTCTATTTATGCTTCTGCCATGTCAGCTGCTAGCTTCATTTCAGCTCCCTCTTTCTAATGTAATAGGACCCAGGCAACTCTCTTGTCATCTGGCACAGGGACATGGAGTATCATCTCTTCTGGCTTCGCAGAAAGATAAAGATCATAGGCTCGATGAGGAGACTCCATCAAGTCTAAATTGGATTGATACCAAAGCAATCTGGTCAGATGGCAAGCCTTCCTGCAGACACAGTCTGTAGGCAAGAATGTAGGAGGAAAAAGTTGGTCAAGAATAGCTTTCTTTTTGGGGACAAGGGAATTTATATGTGTATAACAACGGCAGAGAAAATGACAGCTTATTTTGAGTTTGGACTCAAATTGGCTCTGTGGAGCAGAATCCTGGGGAGATGTTGATAATATCCAGCTCATGGTTTTAATGCTGACTACTGCATCTACAGAAATAGTAATTTTTCCCCTGTATAAATGTTTGTTTAAATATTTATGTGTCTTTGGGTCACTTTGAAGAACTATTCACCGTATTGAAAGACACAATTTCTTCTTCTCCATTTGTAATCAATGCTGATCTAAAGAAATTGAACCAAGTAGAACAGAATATTATTTGATTTAATGTAATTATACTGGTCTGGATTAAATGCTATTTAACTCCAAGTAACGTGCCATTTACTTAAGTGGTTTTGGGATGCAGTTTACAGACGCATATTCTAGCCAGATGCCTAACCCATTTTAAACCAGTTTGCTTTTCTTCAGAATCAAATATCCTACCTTACAGTACAGCCTTGATTCAGGAAAGCATCTCTACTATGAAGAGTAACAGAAGTTCAAAATACGAAGTCAAAGTTAAAGAGAGTCTTGACTTCCTATCAAGATTGGAAGCATCCAATGTACCCGTAAGCAAAAAGGAAAAATCTTTCTATTGTGTCATATCGAAGATAAGATCCTTGATCTTGAGGAATTTTGAATTATCTGAAGTTGTATTCTTTCTACCAAATGAATGTTCTGTTCTGTTTTGCTTAAGTTTTAGAGCAAAGTCTTAATTAGGGAAAAATAGATTGTAGTAACCAGAGACATACGAATAATAAAATTTTCCTTTGATTTATCTAGCTATGTTTAGCTATGCTGAAGCCATAAAATATGTTTGAGTAAAAGAACTTAGAGGAACAGTTTTGTCTTCAATTGGTTATTTAATTCAAAAGTAGATAAAGAATTTTCATTGAGTGTTTCGAATAACTGACTTCATATAAAGGGAAGTGGAGCTAAAGTTAAGAACTTCAGTGGTGCACTATTTAATTTAGAGTAATGTGTAGATTTCAACGTCATTGGTATTTAAAGAGAGGTTTTGATAGAATGGTAGGAAGATAAAAATATATACAAACCACCCTTCATATTTGCCTCTGAATTTTGCAATATTAAATTGTTAAATAAATGTTTTACATCAAAATATCCTGTCCACAAATACTTTCAATAATGTGTATAAATTAATGAAAATATATATTTATTATACATGTAAACTTTTTTTTTCTGCTTTATAGTACACCTATTTCACTATTACCAATATAACCTAGGTTTTATGGTGTTTACTGATGTTGTAACATAAAATAAAAAACAGCCCTGATATTAAGAACCAGGGATCTAAATGACAGCAACATGGGTGAAAAGCCCTTTGTGGCAAAGAATATGAAGAGAATTAGGAAGACTGATATGGATCACACACTCATAAATTTTTAACATGAAATTATAAATATATTTAGTATTAAGTGATCATATCTATGAATGCATTTAATAACATTTTAATTTATGACTAATACTTTGTTCTTACATTGTCTTCATAGATCAAAGAATCTGAGGGGAAAAATGCTACAGTACATATTTCTATTTTTCTTTGGACTGGACAGAAACTTAAAAATTCTGTTAACAAAACTATATACAATGTTACTGAAGTATGCAGATGGTATGTATTTATAAACCATCTGTTAGCAGCTAAAGTGCACTCAGAAGGTTTTATCTTATAAAAGTATTGCAATCCATCAAGCAGGCTCTCTGTAAAATATTGGCTGACGTTGCGTGTAGTGATAAGTACTTTCTTTTTCTATAGGTATAGAGGCTACTTTACCGACAGATAGATAACCTTGTCCATCACTGTTATTGTTACATATTTTGTAAGACCATACATATTAAGTAAAGAAGAGAAACTATGGGATCCTATCGCCCTTCTTGTAAACATTTTCAGGCTCATTTCCTGAAGCTTATCCTTGTAAGATTTGAATTAATTGTATGTATAATTAAAATAATGTTTTTTCTCTTTCTCTTGCACATCACCATAGTAATTTCTCATGAAATAATGTGACATCTCCATGGATGTTGAATATATTTAAATAATGTACTAAAATATCTTCTTGTGGGTCATTTGGTTTCTCCAAGCTTGCTGGCACTTCTTCAGACTCCACATTGCTGACTTTCAAAACTGCCTGAATTAAAAGGTATTCAAAGAACAACATTAGGCTGTCAAATGAGAGCACATGAAATTAGAAAGGAGCAGTAACAGATTAATGCAGAGAGTAGACTTACCTACACAGCATGACTAATCTGAAGCTCAGCTAGCAGTGATGTGAGCAGCTGATGTGAAAAATGCGTCCACCTTTCAGGCTTTTACATGTTATTTTTACTGTTAGAAATACTCCAGATAAATCTCTACAATGCAGTAGAAGCCCTTTTATCTGCCTGGGCAAAGAAACAAACCGATGATACAACCAGACCTGACCTCCAAAAAAGCGTTTTGTGGTAAGGTCAGAGAAGGTAACACCATCGGATAGGTTGTCTTTTGTGGAGTCTCCTTTAATTACAAGTTTTCTCAGTAAAAATTTTTGGACTGTTTCTTCTTATGACCCTTCAGAAATTATGTTCAGCACTGGCTTGCTGTAAGGAGCCAGGCTGGATTTCAATATATGCTTTTGAATATTCTTATTTGGTAGACATTCAACAATGGTCCGCATCCTTCATTTTCCATATTCTAAAAGGTAGGCCTAAGTCTTACAAAGGTTGTAAATTGGATTAATTTTTGGCTCCAGTAAGAACTGCAGGTGAGCACCTCTGACAACAGGGTCTCCAGTGACCAAATTTGGATATTCAGAAGTTTGCATGTAAAATACATGACACCTTTTAAAGATGAGGCCAAGGCATGACTTTGTCTTTTTGCTTTTTTTCCGGTACTTTCTCTTTCTTAGTGTGTGGCTGAGAATCAAATTAATTTTTTGTTATGTTGATCCACATTTGCTCATAAAACATGTTTTTTCTTCAGAATTCATCCTGGACAGAAGTTATTTCCTCATAGGTAGTTGGTATTGATGTGTTGCAGCTGAAGCAGCTACCAGTTTCATTTGTAATTGTGTTTCTTCATGCTGCATATTGAAATGTCCTGCAAGTCATAAAAACAGGCATTACTCAGTGGTCTCTGAATTCCCAAGTCAACTTCTATAAGACATGTTTATTCATGAATTCCAACTATTAGACAGTCTTCTTGAGGTTGCTGGTAGCATGTTGTTTCTCAACGAGAGACATATGGGCCGACTTTCCAAATTTACTGTTAAGCCCATCAACTTTTGCCAGCTTTAGGAGGAGGTTGAGTTACGTGCAATGGTGTTCAGAATTAGAAGATAAAAATACATAATCTCATGTTTCTTTGCATTTTTTTATCACATCAATGTCAAGAATAAATTCATAATTGGATACATTCACAGCAATATAGAACATAAACTGCATAAAATTATGATGATGATGTTGATGGAGGTGGTGATGATTGCAAAAAAATACTGTGCTGAGGAAGGAAGAACACATTGCTACTTATAAAACTTGCCATGTTCAGTTGGTTTCCCTGCCTGCTATGGGACTGTATGCTTGTGCAGGCACTGAGGTTAGCAGGTATCCTTGATGGCTGCTTCTCAAGTTGCCTTTTGCCGCAGCTTCCAGCATCTGTGCCCAGTCAGTGTTATTGCCTCTGATCTGCTCACGTCTTTACCGAGAATATATGCTTCTGAATGAGGCCTAAACAGATGAAGAGAA
Organism: Chionis minor; assembly: GCA_013398295.1. Taxonomy (NCBI): domain Eukaryota; kingdom Metazoa; phylum Chordata; class Aves; order Charadriiformes; family Chionidae; genus Chionis; species Chionis minor. The sequence goes on along the minus strand of VZSF01007963.1, from coordinate 232,394 downwards.
AGTCAGTGTTTGAGTACCAGCACTCTAAAGAAACAGATTTATACTTCTGTTGGTCAAGATATAAATGTGACACAGCATACAGCTGGACTCACTGACTGTGCATTCGTTCTCTCCTTGTTTTGCTTGCTACAGACTTCTCTTGTGACTGACTGTGGTTTGGAGAAAAAAATTAAAAATCCAATTCTACTCACATTTAGGGGAGAGCAACTTCTCTTTTTGTTTGGTCAGTTTTACCTAGCAGTTTCTATTCTGCCAAAAAGTTTGCCAAATGCCTTGCCTGCAGGCTATGTTTCCTACCACCTATGATGTTCTTTGTGGAAAGTTGCCTAGGTAAGTTGCAATTGTCACAAGCCAGAAACAAATTATCTATTTGCCAAAAGATACATGTTATTTCTGTAATTTTACTTGGTAGTAAGAACATCTTTCCTCATTCTACATTAACATGTCTATTTCATACAGACTGAATATCCCCAATTGGTTTTAGTAGTTGAACATAAAATAAGACTCCAACCAAGGATCTATCCAACCATAAGTATGCATAAAGTATTTTCTAAATGAAAATCTTAATCATGATGATTTCCTGTCATGCTCAGATTACGTAAATACTTAAATAGTCCTACTTAAGTGTGTATTTACATACCCATTGGTAATTGCAGAAATAATTTTCTATTCTCAAAGGCAAGAATCAGGGCATTTTTTCTGTTAAAATATCTAGAAAAAGATATCTCTGTCCTTGAAGATTTTCAATGCTAGATACTTAAGTTTAACTTGCTATAAGTAGTCCCATTAACAAAGAAATTGAACTACTCATAGGTCATTTTGCTCTGGTGAAGTTAAACTTTAGATTAGAAACAGGAAATGACTGAAAGAAATAATATAAAGAGGAGAGGAGAGGAGAGGAGAGGAGAGGAGAGGAGAGAGAATTTTCTGGGACTGTTTTGGTGGGTAGGGTGTAATCACAGCTTAGACACAAAAACAATTTTGTAATTGCCGAGCATTGTCTCCTTTGACTATAAAATAACTAAGTCAGTGATGGTGATAACTAAGATGGTGATAACCGTCATTGCTGACACCACCGACACAGCAGATACTTGTCTCAATATTACTATATCAGGAACACCATCAATGGACTCCACAAACAGCTGTTTATCTCAATATTATTATGGCAACAAAACCATACTGGACAACACCACCACAGCCTGTTTATCATGACACTGCTGATACCACCGATGACAGGAAAACCATAAACAAACACCACAGCCTGCTTATCACAACCCTGCTGACACCACCGACACAGATGTTTATCTGCAGGAAAACTACCAGCAGACTCAGGATTGGGGATTGTGTTTGCAGAACCAGCCCACTGTAGGTATTTAGTTCCTATTAAATTACCAGTTACGACACTAGAGCATCTTACTGTTTTGAAAAATATTTCAATAGTCACTGCTATACATTATACATAACAAAATGGGATGGCAAACCGTTTACAGACAATATCATCAGAGAAGTGGGCCTTAGAAGAAATTTAAAGGAAAATCCTTGTTGTGGATGTCTCCTAGCCTAATAAAATGTACCTGTGGGCCTGAATAAACTGAAAAGGAAGGAGAAGAAATTAGGTTAAGAAATGTAAGCTTTTAGAAACAAGTCTCCCAGCTAAATACTTATCTGTTCTCAGAACAGTTCAATGGTCACCTTCTTATATATAGTAGCATATAAAGGTAATCTTGTAACTTGGTGCCAACAGTCAAAATATGCTTTTCTTAAACCAGACTGGAACAGGAATATAAAATGGAGAATCTCAGGATGGGACCAAGAAAAATAATTTATTGATGTGATGAAAATGATTAGCAGTAAGTAGGATTAAGTCTCCAAGGAGCAACTGTAGAATACCAGCCCTTTTTATTTGCCTGCAGAATAATAATTGTTCCAGAAAAAGCGAGGTACAGCACTGAGATTTTCTGTTGCCTGAAAGTTATCATTTTGGATGGATAAAGCCATATAATGGAAAGTAAAATATTTGTTCCTGCTCTGTCACTAACTTGCAGGAATGAAAAGAAACACACCTCTGTGCTTTTGTTTTCCCAGTAAAGATACTGGTGTTTCTTCTCGTGCATAAGCACTTTGAGAGAGAGCTTACTGTTAGGTAAAAGATAATTAGGTCCTTTTCCTAGGGCAGTGTGGGAGACCTTCCTGGGATTTCTTTTCAAAACTTTCAGAAAGTTTTGTCTTTGATGGTAAAAGAATGAAAAGAGAAGTTGGAACAGGGTATATTCCTTTTGGTTCATTTGTCCTTCCTGTCCCTCATTCATTATTAAAAGAAGAGTACTGTGCTGTTGAAAAATATTGTTTGTTGTGGCTGGCATTTTCAGTTTTCTTATGTAGAAGTTGTTGACCAAACTTAAGGCAATGCATTATAAGTGCAAACTTCATTTATTTTCTCACTACTGACAAGATTTAACAGTACCTTGCTCCTCTTTCTTCTCTTGAACAACAAAGAAGTCAATTATTTCCAAAGAACAACTACAGGCTGGCTGCATCCATTTTATCTGTAGTCTGGTACTTTGAAAGCAGAAGGAAATTTATTGTGATCATATTGGTTTAGTTTTCAATGTCCAGTGAAGTGTCTGTAAAGCACCTTGTCTGAGAAATAAGTATAAAACAATTAAACCAAATACTTAAATTTTATGTGTGTTTTTGTAGCAGGGTAAAGTGCTGTCATGCTAACTAATATACCATCCTTTTGTAGCTCTTGAGCAACCTGTGCTAGCAAGTGCGAGTGAAGTGCTCTCACTAAATTGCTTCCTTGTGAAGTTTCATCTTTTCTTCTTTCCTGCAGATGAGTGGGAAGTCCTCAGAGCACCTGACATAGTTACAGCTACACTGACAGAATTGAAGCAGCTGAAAGTAGTACAAATTGTTCATAGTGCTCCTCAGTGCTGCTGCATTACAACTGTGCCACCTGCAGTTATCCACCTATACTATAGCTGCAATATGGCTGCATGCACCATGCAAGAGGGAAGAGGCTTGTTAGAGAAGCAAGATCCATTCATTTTCAAAAAGGCCAACAGTTGTAGCTGATGAAAATATTCAGCCTGATGTCTGTTTAAATGCTTGTCAGGGTGTTCACCTTTCTCAGCCTGCACGAACACAACAAGAACTGCAGCGTCCATCTGCCTAGAAACAAAAAAACATAAAAAACACAATAGGAGGAGGAGGAAAAAAGCAAATAGGCTAAAATAACCCTGGGGAAAGTAATGCCACATTATATATTAATGTGAAATGCTTCTGCCAAGAAAGCAAGTGTCTCAGGGCAGCAGTCATGATTCTGAATGTAACATGAGGTTTTTGGCCCTGTATCAGCTCAGTTTTACCTCTAACTTGAGAAGAAATTATTCACAGTAGAGAGAAGATAGTTTATTCTGTCATATTATATACTTTAAGGTCTAAGTGAGACTGTAATAAAGTCTCAAACCACCACCCTGAATAAAAACTGAAAACATCCTGAGTGATAAGTTCCACAGTGGAATTTATTTTGTGTGATTAGGCCTCCTGTGATGTACTTTAGCTCATAACTTTTTGTGAGAGGTACCATTTACTATTACTGCCTTTGTGTTTATTATGTGTGGGTAATAAATCAGTGGCTGTTGAGAGGTCTTTCTTACTCTTACCATGCAAGCTTAAATATTGCTGTTTACTTCTTGTGATTTTAGCATTATTTCAGATTTCTATTTTTAGTCTTTTTAGTTTTAGGCTTTTGGTTTTGCCGGTGTGACTTCACAGTAATAACTCTGTAGGCAAATACTTTAAAGTTTTTAAAATAAGCATACTGGAGTACGCAGTTCTGGGGCCAGCTCTCTCTTTCTGGATTCTCCAACCATCTCCCTCATCATGTTCTTGCCACCAAAACTTGCATAGCATGCCAGGAGATGGGCCTCAGCTGCATCGCTCCTCCTGGTAACCAGACAGCTTGCTAGGGATCCTACCTATGATACCTGTATAAAATATATGCATATGGTGAATAACATATAAAGTATGTCAACTTTAAATTAGTTACATCTTGGCACTGCTTTTAATATAACCAATACCTTTGCACCAAATTTTAAACACTCATGAACTTAAAAGTCTGAGTATTTTCTTGTCCATCTTCCTCCCCTGAGTTTCATAGACACCCCACAGTAATGAAACAGGAGGGAATTTTTCAGTTATGGTCCTGCAATCTGTATTGTGGCTGCCGCTATTATTATGTTACTCTCAAGAATATCAGGAGATGTCTTTCTGTAATTTGATGAATGGACCCAGTATACTGAGCATGGGAAATTCAATAGCTGAATCGCTCTGCACAGATAAACAAATGACTTTGCACTGAACATATATTCAAGAAACAGTTTATATATATTGAAACACCCTAGCACTTTATTAGTGGAAGGGGTATTTACTTAATATAATAAATTTATTAAAAGTAAATGCTTTAGCAACTAAGACAGTGTGTCTATGAAGCCTTCAGTTTAGTGCAATTCAGTAGATGTAGACTTTGCTAAGGAAGTCACCCTCTTAAAATTTAATTTACACATTCATTTCTTAATTTTCTTCTCCTTTTTTTGTAAGTGTATTTATATAACCATGTAGAAATCTCTACTGAGATGTTTCCAGCCTTTTTCCATGGAATAATATTAGAGATGTGTGATTGGAATTGATTGACAACTATAGGTGAGCACATAAATAGGAAAAAAAGCCCTATGTATAGAAGAAATATAATCGCTTTATTATCATCCTTAAAAACTGAAGAAAGCAGATGGCATTACACTAATTCAGGAACACTGGGGTTTCAAGATGAGTTGCTTCTCTGCCTTCTTTGCCAGATTAGAGGTGGTACAATTAGCCTAGGAGCAAATTTCTATATCCTGCCAGCAGTTTATCAATGAAATGTGAAGTTACAAATGTCAGATTTACAGACAGATTTCAACTTGTCAAAACAAAGCGGTGAAAGAACTAATCAACATTTAGCTAACCATAAAATTGATATAGCAATCTTATAAAAAAAGTAATAAAAATCAGCTTATAAAAAAGCAAGGCAAGACTATATACTTGGTTGACAATAACAAAAATTTATAGAGAGTGAATTCTTATTCACCTCTGGGTATATCATGCTATTTCTATTCCCTGTGGTACAGTATAATTCACTTGATAAACTGATGCCACAGAAGAAAAGGGTATCAAATTTATGAAATATCATTTAAAAATGTCTTTACATTGGTTCAGGTATGCAGACATTTGTCTTAATACTCTGAACTTTTTTTTGTAACACAGTGATACATTAACTTGGATCACCAGGATATGGCTTAAAAAATAAGATTGTTTTCTTTTCAGCTGAACTCAAACATCAACAATGAAATCAACAACACCAGGTGCTCCTATTGCACTTTCCTGGGTCAATGTAATTTTGGCACACTTTCCAGCATGTTTAAGGAACCTACTGCCATAGTTCTCCAGCCTAATAAGCTGGGTAATGTAATGATCCCCTATAAAAAATAAAGTTTTCAAACCATTATGGAATTTCTAGGTAATATTCCAGGACACAAATATTAAAAAATGTGTACAACAAGATATAAATGGAAGCTCATGGTTAGAAACATACTAAATGCTCAGCCTAAACTATGTGAGGGTGTGATTCTTTTCATTGTGCTAATCTTAGAAAAAGCATAAATCTGCTCCTATCCTACTGGTACACATCAAATACAAAATATTCAACATGTGTACTCCACTTTCATTCATAAACAGTTGAGGGTGATACTTTCTTTACAAACTACCCAATAATCTATTTTCCTTGATGTCCTTGATTTCCTTGATGAAATGATGAAGTATTTCCATTTGAGTACACAGTTTCTGTTACAGCAAAACATCTGATTAAATGGGCAATCTGAAGTCAGTATGACTACTCATGCTCATGTATTTTGTTAGATAAGAATTTAAACAAACTCGGTCTAAAAAAACCCTATTTTTCAGATACTTGCCTCAGATCAGTGCCTGACACCATGTGCTTGTCCTATCAAAACCAGAATTGCTGCTGAAAATTGGATTGTGTGAGTGTGTGAGGATTTAATATGACACTAACAGTTTTTATAATTTAATAATAAATACAGTCATAGAAATGCTGACAGGGTTCTGCAGCTCAGATCCATACTTTTTGCTCCTTTTCCTGCCTTCCTTGAGAATTTCAGCTCCAGGTATGTGTTGATAGCGCTAATGCAATTTACAGGACTCTCTGGCTCAAGTGAGTGTTACTGGTGTCAACAGGAGACAGCTGTGATAGCTGGTAGCAGCAAACTTCGAAAAGATAGCGAGTAACCAGGCACTTTAATTAGAGTTATTGGGTCTTTGGTCATCTCTGTTTCATGTAAGATACCCCCATATTGCTGGGGTATTTCTGAACAGAAAAGGTAAAAAAATGCAAACTTGGCTCTCAAAATTTTTTATCCTTTAAATACTAAAAACTGGGATTCATGCTGCAGTTGTGAGGACACTTTAATAAGAGTCATTTCTGATGACTTTTCTAAATAACACCAGGTGGATTTTAACATACTAGCAATTCTAATTTTGATCCTCCTTTATTTTCATTGCCTTTGATACTCTGCCTTGTTGTATTCTTCTGAAATATTTGAAGCTTGATACAGATGCTTTGGACACTTTTCTGATGTGTTTTCATTTATGTTCCCCTCAGCAGTGCCAGTTTGTCACCGTAGCACTAGCTAAATGCTTCTTATTTTCCCCGTGTTTGTTCTTAGAAATTACAAAAAACTGGTGTGTCCTGCACTAGTGCCTAGTTTTTTCAACAGCTACAGATTTACTTAACTTTTCATCATGTCAATAAAATGTGGTACATTATGTCTGTTGTCACTGGCAGATCTTTCTCCTATCTATTCTGTAGGCTTCAGTCAGGATGATGAAGGCTAAATGGGTCTGAAGGGAATTATTTGACAATAAATGCCAATAAAATATATTTTTATTTACCTGTGCTATATAAACCTTTTCCCTTTGTAGCTATCACACAGACTGTTTGTTGTTCGCAGTACATTGCTTTAGCTTCAGACCCCTTTAGTGTTTTGAACTGCTGGTGTTCTAACAGACAGGAGTATTTTGGGATGTGATAAATGTAACTTTACTGTTGTTAAATTTTATTATTGTGTAACAGTTAAGTACTATTTTACTGTTATACAACTAATATTTACCACTGAGAATAGCAGTAATTTACAACACAGCGGTACTTACAGCCTTGTGTGAGATTGACCTATTAACTTGTGACCTATTAATTAATAGGAAGGTCCTATCCCAAAGGAATTTTGCGATGTCCTGGTCTAACATCTAAATACCAGTTAGAGCAGGAACAGGAAGGTCTCTCAGAAATATTTTTTGTGTCAGTTAAATTGTTCTCACTTGCATAAGTCTGCCCCCTTCACATGATTAGATAACCTAGTCATGGCACAAACAGGAGAGGATCAGAAGCGAAGATCCTGGTATTGCTGCTTTCCCATACCTCAAAAGTAAAAGGGTATTTAAAGCTTTAACCTGAAATGAGTCCACCTTTGCAATACTAGCTGAGGCAATCAGTGTTGGTATTCTAAGTACTGAAGGATATTCATTAGGGTACTGAAGGATATTACTCAGTGTGGTGGGTTGACCCTGGCTAGCTACCATGTGCCCACCAAGCCACTTTATCACTCCCACTTCATCAACAGGACAAGGGGAGAAAATACAACGAAAAGCTCATGGCTTGAGATAAGGACAGGGAGATTGCTTACCAATTCCTGTAACGGGCAAAGCAGACTCAGCTTGGGGAAATTTATGGCCAATTACTTTTAACAGAGTAGGAGAGTGAGAGAGAAAACAAAAATACAGCAACCTGCCCCTCCATTCTTCCCATGCTCAGCTTCACTCCCAGCTCTTCAAACTCCTCCTCTTCAAGCATGTAGGGGGATTGAGGTTGGTTTATAATGCTTTGTCTCTACTGTTCCTTCTACCTCGCACTCTTCCCCTGTTTCAATAATGGGTTCCTCCCATAGCATAGAGTCCCTCCAGAGCTTCACCAACATGGGTCCTTCCCACAGGCTGTAGTTCTTCAAGAGCTGTCCAGTGTGTGTCCTTTCTACATGATATAGTTCTTCAGAAATGGCCTGGTCCGTGTGGCTCCGCATGGGTCACAGCTCCTGCCAGGAGCCTGCTCCAGAGTGGGCTCTCCATTGGCCCATGCGGCTTCCTTCAGGGCACGTTTACCTGATGCAACAGCCTTCTCCACAGGCTGCAAAATGGATATCTGCTCCACTGTAGTCCTCCACAGGCTACACGGAGGCAGACTGCATCACCATGGTCTTCCCCACAGGCTGCAGGGGAATCTCTGCTCCTGTGTCTGGAGCACCTCCTCTCCCTCCTTCTTCGCTCACCTTGGTGTCTGCAGGTCTGTTTCTCTTGCGTTATCTTACTACTCTCTCACAGCTGTTTTGCAGCTGTTTTCACTCTTTCTTAAATATGTTTTCAGAGAGACACTACCTATGTTGCTGATGGGCTTAGATTTGGCCAGTAGTAGGTCTACCTTGGAGCTGGCTGGAACTGATTCTGTCCTACATGGGGCCATCTCCTGGTGCCTTCTCACAGAAGCCAACCCTGCAGGCCCTTTCTGCTGGCAAAACAATGCCACATAAACTAAATACACTCAGTGAAGGTGTATTTAAAAGCTTTAGATCTACTTGCTGGTCATTCTCCATCTGTTCCATCATGCTCGTGCTTGCACTGCTTCTGGACTTACATTGTAAACCAAATGAAAATGATTTTGAAATGATAGACTTCTACTTCTGTTACTGCATGTTGACTTGAAAATATTTTTTCATGGTGATATAACTTAGACATTTCTAACCAATTTTATTGGGATGTATGAAGTCTAGACACAGTGGCAATACTTCCTTTTCAAAACAAACATACTAAGCACATTGCTTGTAATATTTTGGAAAGGTTACATTGATTTTCTGTTAAACAGTTTTTTGATAAGACCGCTTAGCAGAAAAATGCTTTGTAGTTCAGGACCTTCATGCTTTATGTGACATGTATTGTGTTGTGTGAAGGAGTGACCTCACCTATTTGGCAAGTGCTATCTATCAACTTAGGTCATGGCTTTAGGAATATTGGATCAAATGCCTCCTGTTACTGAATTTCATTACAAATTCCATTTTGTCAAATGTGTTAATGCTTTCAAAATAAGGATGTTGTTATTTAGTTTAACTTGTAGGTACTTTGTATTTTCTCCTTGTGTTCAGGAAGAGGTGAGAGGCAGGTTTTCTAAATTTCTTGAGGAAGAAAGGAACACAGCAGGAGTAATGTTGTGACCATCATCTGGTACTGATAATATAATTGAGGATTTTCATGTTTTCCAGAAAACTATAGGAACAAGGACTTTGTAGTAACAGAAGGTACTTTAGTTCCCCAAATATCTGCTGGGAAAATACATGGATGTAGATAGTCCATTAAGATTTTGAAATGTATGGAGCATGAGTTCCTTCAGAGGGGGAAAATTTCTTGAAGGGCAGCTGTTTTAATGAAAGGAAAAAGAAAACATGGAAAATCTAAAAATGGAAGATATGAACAGTATGGAACTGTTCATATCTTCCTGTTTACTCCAGGAAGAGAGGTTGTAAGAGCTGTAGAATAAGAACTAAAGATTTGAAAATAACAGTCTCATGAGTAGGGTCTCATGAAAAGTAAAATCAAAGCATAGAGTTCTTGGGAAAACAGTGTGCTACAGAAGATTAATTTAAACACCCAACAGCAATTCTGAAATCTCCTTCTTTTTAAGGTACATGAGAAACATAAAAAAGCACTTGTGAATATATCAGGACACTTCTATTCAACTGAATTTCAAAAATAACAACAGCAAGGAAAACACATATGCCCATAGATGAATTTAAAGAATGATACATGCTTATGGGTGTAAAAGCAGTAAGGTAAAATGTAACATACACAGTAACAAAAAACTACTGTAACAAGAGGCAAAAGGAAGTCAGAGGAAATTTAAGGCTATGACTAAAAGTAAATAAAAGCAAATTCTTGCTGATCCAAACATGCAATACTGAATGCCTTCATTTCTTTAAATTGTTTTATTAAAATGGTTAATATTAAGTATATAATTAGCTGAAATAATGATAAAGAAAGAGATAATACTCTTTAGAGTAAGGAAAATTAGGCTCAAGAACAGGTAGAAAAGTTAAAGGTGCTCCACTGGTGGCCTCTGGTGAAATTTCTGTTACTGTACTGGAATAAGAAAGGGACTATTCTTCAGAAAAATAGATCTACCAACAGAAAAGCAATAACTGGAAAGACTCTAATACAAATTACCAAAGAAGCAATTTTCTGATGTCTTAAAAAAAATCCACAGATGTGTTGTCATAAATGGATTCCCTTAAACCCTGCATTGACAAGACAGGAGGCTTAAAAAAAAAAAAAAGAAAGTGTAGTTTTGAAATAACATACATGAAGCTTTTGAAAATGATAAGGGAAAAAGAAGTGTGACCTAGACGTGCAATACGAATACAAATTGCTTTTAGGGAATGAATGAGTCTGACTTGAATTGTGGTTGGAGGAATGCCAAGTAGGGACTTAAGCCTGCTTCTAATTCCATTGGCAAATCTGATGACAGAATGATGATTATAGTTTTATCAAATTTTTGTAGATGATGCAATGAGGGAAAAGATGCAATATTTTGGAGGTAAATGTTGAAAATGAAAGATCTTAGCATACAAACATGGCTGATCAGGCTTAAATTCAGTAGATACTTTTCCAAAGAATGAGAAATCAAATGCAAAAAATCCTAAATGGGGATATTTAAAACAGGTAAATAGAATCCAAAGACAAAATAAATATATCTCAAAAGCATGATGATGCTGAAGACACAGTAAGTGTCTTCATTTGGGGGATTTGCGGATACATTATGAATGCTATTTAAGATACAAAAGAGAGTTTCGCTTGAAAAGAAAGGTTTTGTCTAAGTATTGTTTCTGATGTTTTTAAACAAAGCTAAGAGTGCCTAGATGACCATAACAAGATGACATATTTCCATGTTTCATGCTATGTCTATGCATCTCTTGTGTTTTGTCACTTAAAGATAAACTGACCTTTCTCTCTAAACACTTTCATAATCATATAACTGGTGAATGGTAGTTGTAGTTTTTGATAATAAAAACTAATCTATCCTAATTTATTTGCTTGTTCAGATTAGTGGTTATCCCTTGTCACGTAAAGTTTCCACAAATGAAGGGAAATCACTTGAATTTTAATGTATTATAAATATCATTACCTCTATTTAAAATGGAAGACTTCAAATGAAACATTTACACTTGAAAAGAACACAGCTTTCTCACTTTCCTATAGCAGATCATGACCTCAAGCGAGGTGTCATATATATAAAAATCACATGTAAAAAAAATCACATATAAAAAAATGCGGGCCATTCAAAGATAGTATTTACAGAATCTCTGTTTTCTACAGCTTACATCATACTTTTTTTCACAACAGGCTGCCTAATTTAAACTGCTAGACTGTACTGCTCCTCCTCCTATATTACTAGTTTTTATACATTTACTTAGTTATTTTTTACATGAATTCACAAAGAATATACTAAAATTACTTTTCTTGTAACCCGTTACTAATTTTGTTTTTCTGCATTCTCCTCTCATTCAGCTGTGGTCTCTGTGATGTTTAGTTTTAATCTCCCATTTCACTCCTTATGTTACTTGTACATTTAGTGTAATGAATAATCATCATAGCCTTGATCTAGTCACTTAACTGAAGTTTGAAAATTATTCCAGATAATTGCTTTTGCAAAACAAAATCTTTACTAAGTTTTTTCATCACTATAAACAGCAAATTAGAAAGAGTGGAGTCTCTGTTTCAGCTGTCATTGTTTCAGCTTTTAAATAAACTGGTTTGGTATGTGACTGTATGCAGCAGAAACAAGAAAATACAGTTAAACAGAACATTTTGCATATATTCCTGGTGTTTTTCAAGCCATTATCTCTCATTGCTTAGCATATCTGACAGCTTTTTTCCTACCCCTTTCATCACATGCTGTTTACTCATCCGAGTTGTAGAAGTAGCTTTATGTTGCATCATTCCTGTTCACCATGCCCTGATCAAACCTGCTTGGTTCAGCTATTGAAGTAAATTCAGGTTTTCTTTTTTTTAAAATGTGCAGTCACTGGCAGTTAACTCTGTTCTTCCTCATTACTCTCTGAACTGCACTCTGATAAGGGCTTTCACAGTTCTGAAAGCACTACAAAGTCCTTTTCACTCACTAAATAACCTCTGGACTTCCGGTGCTATCCTGGGGGCCTAGGAGTCTCTCCTGTGCTCAAATCCCTGGGCAATGACAAAGTTAGGTTACATATGTCATGCTCTTGTAGCAGATGATATTCATGTACTCCTTTGCAACTGCGTAGAAATACTTTCAAAGCTACCAAGTTGCGGTTAGAGCTATCGCATCTTTGTTCGTAACTTTTTTATCTCACCTTTCTCACTTCTGCTATAATTGGACTGAATCAGTGACAGTTGCCCTCTGCCCTCTTGGAGCTTTGCAGAAAAACAGTGTTCAGCTGCCATTAAAGACTTGGCATGGGTTTGTACAGAACTGTTCAAAACTTCTGTAAAAGGATGGAAGCACGTTACGCTAGAATAAACTCCAGAATCAACACCTGGTCTCATAATTACTAGAAGTAAGTAGTGATATAACTGTTAAAATGCCAACTTAATGTGGACAAAATTATACATTGTGGCAATTTTGTTAGTTCAGTACATCTCACTAGTGTTTTGCACTGGTCAGTTTTAATGACTTTCGTGCCTGTTTTCAGAAAGAGGTAAGCTCTACAATTCAGTAATAAGGTATTACTATCTGCGGAAGACAAATGCTGTGTAGCACACGTTAGAATTCAAAGAAACAGTTTTCTAGAATACTTTAATATTCATTCAAACATGTTAATGCAGTGTCCAATAATCATGCTCTGATGTCCAGGTACACACTGTAACATTTATGGCCACAGCTATGCAATACAGTTCATTCTAAAAACTGTACATTTAGAAAAAATTTGCAATGAATCCTTAGTGCTAAACAAAGCTCCCCAAACAGAGCTCAGAGCATAGATGTGAAGAGAAAATTCGTCTGGCTGGTGAATTCAAACAGAAAATTGGATGTTCCACAAAACAGAAGGAAAAATAAAAGCTCTTCCACTGAGTACTTCAATAAATTGTCTCGAAAAGGGAGTGCTGGAAAGCCAGAAGAGGTGACCTAAAGAAATGTATCTACCTGCCCTCTATTGATGATGCTCACACGCTGATGAATACCCTCTTGCAGTTGGAGCAGGTTAGTTCCTGCTGGCAGGCAGAACCCACCAGCAACCCAGTAACTGCAGACGTATAACCATGTGCGTTGTTAAATGAGTGCACTGTGGTTAGCAGCAAATACGGAATTATGAAAAAGAGTGTCCACAAGCAATAAAATATGACAAAAATAAAATAAAAATAACAATAAAACCAGGACCTTTTAATTAAATTTATACTGTGGTAACAACTTTTATACTTTAGATACATAATTTATGAGAAAATACTGCAAAAAAACTGTATTAAATTTGCTGGTAAACAGCAGCAATGTGGTGTCATTGCCAAATGCCACTTCTTTGTCTCTGGATCCTTCATGTTTTACTTGCACTTTTACTTGTACTTCAGTTTTTAAAAGGTTCAACTACATGCTGGACAGTTTAATTTAAAGATCTCCCCTTAATTATTTTCTTTTTGTGTGTAACTCCTGTTACTGAAAAAGTAATAATCTGTTCTTTTGCTCTTTCAGTATCTGGCATATAATTTTACTCCTTGTTACCATGCAAATAATACGAATGACAAACAGATGATGAAATAGTTAAAAGGAAATGAAATGATAGAAGTGATACATTTTATCTGTTTTAAAGCCAGGTATCACTGTCTTTCATGGTCCCAATTTTGGGCTTACAATAACTTTAAAGTCAAAATGTATTAAAGTCAGAATCTGTGTTTATGCTGTAGCTATGGGAAAGGATAATGTTGAAAGCCATTTGGAGACCACAAGCATACACAAAAAACATACAGAATAATTTATGCCAGCTAAATAAGAGTCAGTCATGATAATTTTCTTGTCTGTGTAATCTTTGTGTGTATATATTATTTTAGTAATTTTTTTTTTAACTTAGATTTATATTAATTGTTGGCTTACAAAGTAGATAGCATTCCATATAAACATCTCCATAGAGACAGTCTTTGGAGTGTTTTACTGGCAGATAATTTTTGGCAATGTTTGTAGTCTCTAAACCGAAAAGGACATAAAATAACCAAAGAAAATTTTGTTTTAATTAATAGCTGTGTAGGCACCATAAGCTACGTTTATGCACTTTATGGTGGACAATGATTTTTGAAAATGTAGATAAGTATCCTATGTAGGGTAGGACACAGGCATATTTTATGTCACTAGTAAATTTTGAAGCCAGCGAGTTAGGCACCTCAGAATGCATATTTATTAATGGTAACACTATGAATAGTGAATACAACACTAACTATTCTATTTTATTCATTCAAATACTATTTCCTCTAATCATCTTCTAGTCTTATTTCCAGAAAAAAATAATCAGAACATTATTACTTAACTTTAAATCATCCAAAAATTGAAAGTTGAAAAAAGTTTGCACTGTTAGAATCACACTGTAGTTTTACAAGCAGCAAAAATATTTGTAATCAGTATAATATGTGTAATAAAAAAAAAAAAGGAAACCTAGATAGATGGTTGATATCTATACTAATGTACTTGTCTTACCTTAAAATATATTTAGTATTCCTGTTAAGGTGAGACAACTACCAACAGATACCTTTAAAGCATTCTGACATTAATAATGTGACCTTCACTATGGTCAAACTTGAAAAGAAAGGAGGCATTTTGCACCTTCAACTGCTGAATAAATGAAATAATGTGAAAAAAATATTCAATTTGCTGTTTCTATTAGACTGATAAGTGTACTGGATATATGTTACACACTCTCTGTGTATATTTCATACCTATGACATATCCAGGTGGTAAACTGTGTACAGATTCATCTTATTTTGATGCATGCAGGCAGACTGAATATGAGGCTGCAATAGAAGGAAATGGGACTTTGCAAAATGAAGACAAATAACAAGCAGCTGTTGCTTCTCTTTTTGTCTCTTTGTTGTGATCTTAAAACAGATCTAATATGTTGCTGGTATATCACACTTAATTGTTCCATGTTTTCTCATTGATCTTGTCTAAATCAAATATTGAAAGTAACAAGGAATCTGGAAAAAATTAAAGACTTATTTGACAGCTGTAGCCTGGGTGAAATTCTCTAGTTGAATAACTTCACTGACACCTGCGGGGGTAATGCTAAGAGACCACTTGGTGATATATGTCTTACAGGTGTTTTTGCTGCTGTCACAGCTGTGCTGAAATTTCATTTTATTAGCATGACATTGAAGCTCTTACAAGCACCCAAAGAATACAGATGGCACATTGAATCAGAATTTTTTTTTCAGCAGCTAAGAATGCCAAGATGCTAGTGATGTGAAAAATACACATAAAAAAAATATAGCCTAATTTTAGAAGCAGATCCTGATTTTAAAAACTGTTTTTCAATAAAAAAACTGTCAAAGAGGTATGAAGTTGAAAAAACTGAACAGCAGAATTAACATAGGTTACTGTCAGAAAACAATAACATTCTTACAAGGATGTCTGCAAGGATGCAAGGAGCAGTCTGAACTGACTATTAAGGAACGGCCATCAGTTCTGGGTCGTTTTGAGATATCTCTGTAAATCCTGCCTCCATGGTAAGGCCCACTCTGAACAAAATCTTGGAAGAGATTTTGGCTAGGTTGAGATAAAATTAACAGCATTTAGAAATTCAAGGAACAATTTGACGATGATATTATGGTTTCCATTTTTATTGTATCACAATAATTTCTCAACAAAGGACCCACTAACTCGTGGGACTTTAATAGTTATTCCGGAAACTGAAAATTGGAAATTCTTTTATTTTACGTGGTGAAGCAGCTAGCAGACTAACTGTTACCCTCAAAAAACAGTAGTGCAAATGTTTCAGTAAACTTGATAAGGAGAAGAAACATGCATTTCTTTGTGCTTGATGAAGTAGTGTCATTGTGAAAATGATGACAGAGCCTCGGGACTTTGGCAGTGAAAGTGTTAGGTGAAAAAAATTTCCCTTGTAACATGAAAAATAAGTCAAGAACTTTGGTTTCAAAATAAAAAAGTGTAGAAAATACTCCCTATGTTATGTTTCTTGTTTCCTCCTCTCCTTTATACTGGGAGTTTGTAGCATAATGTTCATATGTTATTTAGTTTTATCAGTGTTAAGAAATTTTATTCTTATTTTGACAAATGCTGTTCTAGCCTTGGTAACCACCTTTACTAAAAGCCTAGCGCATAGGAAGTAGGATAAAGCAGACATGTGGGATCTGAAACCATATCAAGATCAGCAAGGAAATGAAAACTCTTTCCTGTTTAGTTCCAGATTATTACAAAGCCAGATACTACTGTGGAGGTGTGGGGGGAAAGGAGTAGTGTAAGGGATTAAAGAAATATTTCATTTATTAGAACCAACATTAAGTAGCCAGTGGGCATGGAAGTTTTAGCCTGAGATGATAAAGCCTGGCAAAATTCTAAAAAGTTAAAAAGAAATTGGTTAAAAGAAAATAACTATTAGTAACAGCGAGAATACAGGTCACAGCAATAAGCAAGGAATGTTTTAAAGATAGCCCTAAGCCATCACATACTATCTTATCATGTTTGGAGAAATAAAAAAAATACAAAAATTTGGCAATTATAGAAACAGCTAGGTTAGGCCTTATGGATATATTAGTCTTGAGGTTTTACAAAATTCATTGAATATCAAATGCCATGATTTAAAAATTTTGGGGGAGGAATGGTCCTTTTCCTCCTTGTTGTACCAATTATTTTGGAGCTCAAACTGTTAAATTTAAAGGTGGGGCAAAATAATTATTGACTGTGAAGTTTTTTAAAATTCCAGATGACCAGTTTCTGTTGAGTGTTATAACACATGGCTTTATTTACTTCACTTACATTTCTGAACACGATCTGGAGCTCTTTTTGCAGTCGTTGCTCGATATGCAACCACAGAAGGGCACCCTCTAGCCCCCATGTGTAGTTTTAGTAAGAGAGCTCTATACTAAAGTTTAAAAGGTTTGGATCTTCCTCTTCATGAGTGTTACTCAGATTCCTGTGTTTGCTGAGCAGAGTCAGAATTTTTTTCTTAACTACCGCAGGTAAGGTCAGTAAACGGTTAAGAAAATACCTGGCTACACTTCAATGAGAATAGCAAATGAGCAAAAGAGAGAGGTATATACTGTATGGACTACATTTTGCAAATTATTGCCCAAAATATCACTAAAGTTCGTTTACATAAGTTATACCACCAGAATTGCCACACCATGCATCACCACAAAGCTTGTGCTAAATTGAATTATGCATTTTAAAGTATCAGAGAACCTCTTACAGAATGTATTTTCTATTCTTTTTCCATAGTTAATGCTTCTGTTAAAACAGCATGCTTTAGAACAAATATTAAAATACTTTCTACAAGTCTATCCCAGAAAATATCTATACTCTCCATAGAAACCAAGTGGAAAAAAAATTAAATTTAGCAATACGAAATTTCTTTTTTGTAGTAGCAAAAGAGGTAAGAAATTAGAATGAGCAGATATGGCCATGTCACTCTTTTTGCAATTTTTCAAGAGGTGCTGTGGTGAAAGGAAGAACTTTCTGAAAGAGCCCTGGTTTTGGGCATCTTGTTATTGGGAGAGATTCATGTAGCTGTACCATGTCTTATCCTTGCACAGTTCTTTGGGTTTTTAATGTACTTATATGCACATAATTTCATAGTCAATAGGTTTGACAGACTAAGTATACCAGGCCATCAACAAATAAATAATAAAAGTATATTTTTGCATAAAATATCAAAGCATGGAATTATTAAAGTATTTTTTATTGTCTCTTATCACACAAGCCTGTATATTTCAGGTCTTTTCTCTCAGTCTGGACTCAAAGGCTATATTCAATTAAACAGGACCAAGGAATGATCTGGCTAAGTATTGTCATTTCTCACTTGCGATTTTTGGCTGTGAGGTCCCTCCCTGGTACGGTTGTCTGCAGTGCTTTTCTAGGAGGGAGACTAGGGAACTGATGGGATGGGAGTATCCCTTTCCTTTCTTTACCCCTTTTCTGTCCAAGTTGTTTTTCAACTTTGTTAACCCTAAAGCTGTCTGACCATTAGGGTCCTGCAAAGAGTTGTATGGGAGAAGACAATAAGCAGAAAATGTAAGCGCATTCTAAGCTAGGAGTGCTACGAAACACGGACCTTTACACTGAGATTTGAGACCCAGTAAGTAGCTGCAATCTGCTTCTGTGTTTACTGGAATTGTCACACAGGTCTAGCGATGGAGAATGCAGACCCAGGTTTTCATATGTCGACTGAGCTTAGCTGCTGGTCTTGAGAGGACTACTGCTTCTGTTTGTAGGTGTTAAATATTCATGGCTTTGGTCTCAGCTAGAGGCAACTTCAGCCACTGAAGGCTGAAAGCAGATGGTACTGCAAGTTTGGCAGCTAAAAAGAGAGGCACAGAAAGTGAGTGAATGAATTTAAAAAAAGACTCATGACTCACCACTTGCTATTCTTGTCAGTGATGAATAAAACAGTGCCCTTGAGCTTAAGAGTTGTTTTTATGTTATTTTAAAACATCAGACCCCCTTAGCAGCATATATTTCCCATTTTCATGAAAAATGATTGTGCAGTGCTGGAAACATTGACAAGTATAACTGAGTTTCTGTTCTTTGTTTCTGTTAAGCACTAGATATATTTAAAAAGAAACAAATAGAAGATTGTGCCAAACTTATTTCTTGACAATAATCTCAGAATTAGATCAGACCTTGTTTGAAGTTGTCTCAGGTTCAAGAATATAAACACTTTTTGTAGTAATACTCCTCACATTATACTGCAAAGAAATGGATTTCAGTTGCTATGTTCATGATGCCATTGTAATATTAGAATTACACTAAAAATGTGCTTGGAAGACCACACAACTGATACTGCTTTTGTGACAAGTTCTGAGCACCTAATTCTTCAAAGAGAAAATTAAAAATACTTTTTAATATGGTACTGAATCACACAACTGTAAAAATTATTTCCTATTATAGTATACGTGACCGCAATGTAATATCTAGTTTTTCTAGTTGCGTCTTTGAATTTTTCCAAGATTACTGACAGGGATTTGAATATCTCAAATTTACTGAAAGAAAAAAAGCCTTTTTGTTTCCTAGTCTAATTCTCAGGAAGCCTATTAAAGCAAACATTAAATGATGTCTCAGATTTCTTATGGGATTACTACAGATAAAAATCAAATATCAAGATGGAAGCTTTTAAGCACTAATTCCATGGAGAGCTCTTCACTGGCATTTAATTCTACATTGAGGTGTCTGGGATGTCATGATACTGCTAAGTATGAACAGTTAACTCTGTGTTATAGTTATTAAAGAAGGATATTGATTTGAATTCTCACAAGACGGCTACTAGATAGAGAGATTTTGAGACTGCCAGTCAATGGGGGTTTTTTTGCTTTTTTTTTGCCACCAACATCATGTAGTATGACAGAGTGTGATGACGCTCTGACATCTCAGGCTTTACTGTGTTCCTGCATATGTAGTGATTGTGCTGGGAAACTGGAAAGGTGATAGATTATGGTGCAAGGTGGGATATTAGGTAAGAAGGATCTCACCTCTCTTCTCCCAGCTGACTGAAGCTACAAAGACCTTGGATAATCTGAATTGGAATTTAAATTGATTTGGTTTTGGTTTGAAGTTTGTTTTGTTTTGTTCTGTTTTTTGAAATAAAGCAAGACCTGAGGAAAAGTGCATACAATTATCTGTGTCTGGGATTTGTAAATTTTCTTTTCTGGTTGTCGGTTTTACATGCTGACCTAGAAAAATCATTCATAAAAACCATTAGGTAATAGTTTTCAGTATTAATAAAGAGTGTACATATTTAAAATCGTAGCTATTTACCTTGAAATGACTTTGTCAAAAAATTTCTAAAAATACATACAAATTTTGCACCTTGATGAAAATTTTTTCTCTCTTCTTTTTTTTTTTTTTTTTTTAAAATCCTTGCAGGGGTTAATATAACCTCTCCTAGAACTTAGAATTAAAATTGTGATCTGCCACGTGGTATGATTTTTGGTTTCAGAGAATGCCAGAAAACCCACTGAATTTGACAGGCAAGGTTCTTATTGTAATTTATTACTTATTATGCTAACCAGCTCCTATCCTGAAGAAGATTTAATCAAACATAATAATAATAATAACAAAATAATATTTCTTCTCATTCCCTCCACCAGAAGTCTTACAAAACTGAAAACACAGAGTAAATAGTGTCAAAAGAGCACAAATTTCAAAATCTCACATTTCTTTCTTAATGACTAAATGGGAAGACACAAAACCAGTGAAACTGGGCCAAACTAAAGATTTGCTTATCCCATGCACATGTCTACAACAGTGGCCACAAGGAGATGCCATAAAAACAGGTCAGTAAGTGTCTGCGGTGTGCTACAGATCTCCATTGTTTTCATCTGAGAAGATTTCTACAGCTGAATGCAGATTCTGTTTATTTAATAATCAAATCTAATTTCTCCTCAGCTTTGGTGTCCATAATATTTTTTGAGCTTGACTTACATGGCTCTTGGTGAAGCACAATTTTTTTTTGCTTGTTTTGAACCTGCTTGCCAGTTGACATGCCTTGATGCTCATAGTTATTCCGTTGACTGTCACTATGACCCTAGAGAGTTAAGCAGTAGACGCATAAATCTCTTTTTGTTCAGCTAGAATTAAAAAGAGTTGCAATGTTTAAGTGCTTTTCATTCTACCTTCTTTTCTTTTTTTTTTTTTTCCTAGTTAATGACAAGGTAAAAAATTTTAGCACAATGAAGCAAGCTGTGAAGGAAACTTATGACTCATGCAGCTGTTTTTCTGAGGAATTCAAGTGTCAAGTTAATATAGTTGGAAATAAATACAACACAGGAAGTAGCATTTCCTCTGCCTTAAAGTTCCTTCCACTATAGTTATGGATTAGCAACATTAAAAAATTAGTTCATGATTCTGGAGAAGCATACAAGAAGAATACAGAAAAATCCACTGTTTGCCTTTGACAGTAGATATGTGATTTTTTTCAGACTGCATGCTGCTTTTTCTCCTGATTCTTCTTAGGTAATCTTTCTTAAGTGTTGCCAGCTGAACGTTACCCTCTGAGATCCTCATAAGCTTGGCCTAATAGACAAATGAAGACCTCAGCAGTTTGTTTTATAGTCTTATGAACACACACTGTTTTTTGACGTTCCAAATTGCTGGAGAAATGCACAATGCTGGAAAAAATCCACAAACATGTCTAATTTCCCATAATCTAAAAGGAGCTCAACAATTTAAACGTGTGAAGGCATAAAGTCATGGACTCATAGAATGCTTTGGGTTGGACGAGACCTTAAAGGTCATCTAGTTCCAACCCCCCCGCCATGGGCAGGGACAACTTCCACTAGACCAAATTCCTCAAAGCCCCATACAACGTGCCCTTCTATGGTTCCAGGAATGGGGCATCCACAACTTCTTTAAGCAACCTGTGCCAGTGCCTCACCACCCTCAGAGTAAAGTATCTCCCCTAAGTCAGGACGCTGTCTCAGGCAGCCATCTTGAAGAATGGAGATCAGGGCAAGACAATCCCTCTCAAGCCTCAATTACTGCTTGTTGAGGAATGTTGACGCATTGTGAGTATTTACTCTCAACTTGTAAAGGGAAATTTTAACTGTAGACTAGTTTCTCTGTTTTTCATCCATCTTTCCACTTATATCTTTTTGATGAATATGCATTAGTTATATGGATGTGGATGTCTTTTCATTTTCCGTGTACATGTAGAAATTAAAAGGGTAACTGCTGACTCGACAGAGTCATGCCATATCAAGAGATCTTTGATCTCAGAAGTTATAAACTGTAGGGTGTTTGTGTAGGTGTATGTATGCGTGTGCTTATTTGCTTTGCTTACATATGTGTATAGATATATATGTTCATCCGAAATCTGTACTTCTACACACACACACACACACACACACATATTGGTTTGCGATATCTTATAGTAAGTTAGCGTGAATCTTGTCATCTTCAAATCTGTAATCAAGCTGCTGTTCAGTTATTCAGTCAAATCACCTTTTGGACCAGTTACTGATTAAGTGATGCTAAATTCAACCCCTTGATATGCCTCAAATCATTAATAAAATTTGAATTGCTGACAAATCATAACTGTGTCAAATATTTCCATCCGGTGACAAAAGCAAAGAATTACTTACAAAAAAACCTTCATTTTTCTTTACTGATTCTTAAAAAATGTAGGCAGAAGTTCGTTTTTCCTGTGGGAGGTTTTGAATAGTTGGAAAATACAGTTGACCATAAAAACAGACACCAGAAACAACTGATCAGTTCTGTTTATGTGATTATTGACAATACAGTTATTGTTTTTCTCCTCCGCTATATTGAGACAGCTAATTAGATAGAAATTATACTGTCTTTTTTATTTTTAAATTATACTTATCTTTTCTTATTGTGTTGGAATAGTCATCCATATATTGCGATGATTACCCCTATTTCACACCCTATGGGAAAGCTGGACGATGGGAATGTGAAGGGACTCTGAAAGTTCTTTGAAAAGAGCTTAGTGAATTTAGGTTTTCCAGCTTTATTTTTCTCTTGCAGCAACCTGTGCTACTTTATGTTTACATTATATTATATTTTGTGGTAAAAGTATAAATACACTGACACTTGCAATTTTTTATTATTTTAGACATGTTTAAAAGACATTTGGTGACGTCAAAACTTTTACCCTTATCAAATCCAGGGAAAGTTTAACCACTTAACGGAGACTAACAGTGTGCCATTTCCACTTGTTCTGAAAATTGTGCTCTATATCCCTCATTTCACTCAGTAAAATAGATAACTTGAAAAATGAAATCTTAAAATATTCAGTATGTTTCAGACCTGTCTAGGGAAAAACATTAATGGCTGACAGGTAGCCACAATTTTTGCATTGGCCATAAATTTTGCACCACTTCTTCTTTTCAGCAGAACACCTGAACTGGCTTTTCCCAAGAGACATCAAAAGCAGTTGGGGAAGTGGCCAAAAGAACAGCTTGTGGTCTGCATTCACACCATGCATACATAGCTGAGCAATTCACAAGGCTTTGATGGGTTTTTGTCTCTCTATGACAGCTCTTTTGGGATTAGAAAGCTGATGATATGATGCAAATTCAATGATTGTCTGATGTACACCTGATATTCCCTTAGGAATATCCCACTGTGGATAACGATTTTCAACATTATTTGTTTTCAGCAGGTTGCCAGAGAGCATCTCAAATTGTTTTCTGTGTAACAGCATCTTATATAGACTGTAAATACCTCTGCTATAATGGATACAATTAATAATGAATAGAAATACCCAAGGAAGTTCTGTATTTTGTGGTTCTTTTAGGTTAGAAATCGTATTCTCTGTTTGTACTTCTGCAGGAATGAATAAACTCAAGAATAATATAAGAGTTGCTGTGTGAGGTCTTTCATTTGCAGAGCAGAAGTGATGCACCTGAAACGCTCACTGACAAGCTAGTTTGCTGTCAACTTTGTTGACTACATGTTTCCTCAGCTTTGCAGTGGTGTGAGTCTATCCATGATCAGCGCAACTATTTGTATGTAAATCTTTTCTCTATAATCACAGAAACTGAGTCACGAATAATCAACTCTGGCCAAATAATAACAAAAGCATATAGGATTATATCATTCTGTAGCTCCCAAATGGAAGGAACAAAAAAAGCTCTGCTGCCCTTATCTTCTCATTCATTCCAAGACAACTACAAAACTGCTGAACATGTGCTTTAATGGCCATGATTTTCATTGATAGTCTTATTTGACATTCACAGTCCAGCATACAAGCTATACACAGTCTATATTTAAAGCTCTATTTAGTCTTCTTCTTGCATGACGTTGAGCTATATCTTTACCTAGGGCTCAGTCTTGAAAATAAATGTATGTATACTTTGCCTTCAGTTTTTGTTTATCAGCAGCATCTGCTAGAATCAATACTTTCTTGTTACTAGAACTCAGTGTTTTACATATTTTACTGTTTCCAACTTGTGTTAAGAATCTTGTCAGTAAATAGGTAAATGTGGTTTTAAATTGCATTAATACTGTTGAATGGATCTAGATTGAACATGGTAATGACTATCTTTATTATTATTTGCCTCCTGTGGAATAAGAAAATGATAGCCATATATTCATGGGAATAAAGTGTCTATCAGTGGATACATCTGAGGAAAGACTAACACACAAAACGTTGTATTTGGTACTTGTACTGCATTTTTTGTTGTTATGAGAATGGAACATTGCAGAAGCAGTTCAATCTACCAGATACTTTGAAAAAAACTTCTCATCTTGACTTTAATAAAATTGTTTACAGTGTCGACATCCTTTAAATCTTCTGTTAATGTTCAGTCATTTGCTGAATCAGATGGCACTAACAGACACATCTGCATCTCATCTGAATTACTGTAAATTCACAGCTATATTTGTATTTAAGGTAGGAAATGGTAATGCTGACTGCAACACCTAAATAAAACAATAAGTCAAATTGTACTTCAAATAGCTCAGATAGATCACCTTTGTCCAAAAATTTGTTCACACAAAGCTTTGAGAAGAATAATGTTGGAAGTAAACACAATTCAATCTTTTAAAAAAAATTTAAAAACTTTAAAGAGATATAAATAACAGTGTGTTTGGCCTAACTTTCAGTGATAACAGTAAAAATAATTGATGAAAGGTGCTTGCAGTATGACATAACTATGACAACAAAACTTCTTCTGAGGGTTTCCAAAACTTTGAAGTCTCAGAAATTTAGAAAATATATTAAATTGTGAAAAGGAGGAATAATCAAAGAAAATGTTGATCATTGATAGATTTTTGGAGAGACATAAGAGGGAGAAGTGGAAGCAAAAATCAAGGGGTGAAGAGAAGGCTATATTAAATCAAATTTTCCTATGGACTCTTAAGTTCTCTTTCAAACACTGAAGCATATGAAATGCAAACATTTTGCATTTTGCATGTTTTACCAAACAAAATGTGTTGTGCACAACTGATTCAAAGACTTGCTTTTCAGTATTAACAATATTTCTTCCCCAGAAGGGCAATTTTATTTAAATACTGAGAAAAACACCTTTCTGATGTAGTATCCAGGATTTAAGCTAATAACAAGACCAAGTTTTACTATAGATCATATTGATTCCTTAAACAATTAAGCTGTTCTGGGGGAAATACAGATAACAGCTAGGCCTTTACATATGTACACCATCCATCTTTTGCCTCCAGACCAAAGCAAAAAATTCTCTATCCTTGTACAGGTGTTTTTGATGTTAGATCATGTATTTTATTTATATTTTGGATGCATGAGACATGGAGGAACATTGGTCTTACTAATTTTTATTTTAGTTGTGTCATACAAAAGGCTATGTTGCCTCTGGTTTCAATAGTGTCCAGTGTCTAAAGCGCCAGAAAGGGATTAAACATAGTGAAAATATCATGCAACTTGTTTTATAAATTGGTTTTATATAAAAATGTGATTTTATGCTAGACATTGACATCTTAATAAAACAGAAAGTTAAAAAGAAAGACACTTCCTTTTTACCTTTATATAATGTGCAAGGTGCTCTTCACTATCTTTTTCTCTCGATATATTCCCACCTCCAAGCAATAAGTCAATGGTTCTTCCAAACCATTAAGTTTGATGATGAACAAGAAATCTATGCTCTTTGATTTGGCTTAGTCTCATTCTAACCCATGTTTTAATCTTCGTTTCCATGACAGCGTGTGCCAAAGAGTTCCCCGGTTCAATTTTAGGCCGAAAAAAACCCCAATTACAGAATGGTTCGAATTGCTAGATAGCGCTCATCTAAAGTTTTGCTTTATTTGCTGTCAGATAACCCTTAATGCAAGTGTACGCAGCGTGGATTATTATTTGTAAACACAGAGAAGAAAAAGAAGGAAACCCAAAGTACTAAGTGTGATTTCCTGTTTCAGGCTTGTGTTTCCTGCTGGTTCCAGCCTTGCTTTATTTAGATCATCACTGACTTAGGTGTGCTCTAAACATATATTAGTGGATAAACCTACTTCACTTGTGAGAGTCCATAGGTAGGACACAGGGGTCAGACATGCTAGACATAAATCAAATGGTTCCTAATCTTTAGATACTTAGTATTTACTTGTTCCTTTGGGCTGAAAAGGTCAAAGTAAAAAGCTCGGTTCTTATATCTTAGAGCATTGTACTGCTGCATTTTAAACACTATGACTTAGATTTTGGGTATTTGCCTGTATTTGCACACTTAATAGAAACCAGTATTCCCAGTATAATTTACCTGAAAAAAAAATGAAAAAAAGGAATATAAGGGTGTATAAGGCAATCAAACTCAGGAGGTAGGAATCCTCATTCCTGCATGCAGATGTTTTTAATCTATGCAAATGCTGAAGCCTAAGGATTCAGGAAATTCTGCACGTTTGCAGACTGTGATAGTAGTTAGAAAAACGAAAACTCTTAAGAAGCTGTAAACTAAAACAATATGTTTGCTATTGTATCCTATTTCCAGGGGGTTAAGAATTGATCCTTACAGCCATCCAGAGATTAGATCTAGAGTCATGTGTTTACTGTGTAAGTTAACACCTAGACATTATACCTCTAGGTTTATACATGTGTAAGACCAAGGATATTACAAAGGAAAGCATCTGAATTTAATCTAATTCAGTTTCTCGATATTTAAAGTTGAAGATGTAGCATTGTGAGTGTTTGCCGATGTGGAGGGAGTGAAGGAAATTCCAAACTCTAAAGCTGAGAATGAAGCCATAAACTGGTAATATACAACATTTAAATTAATGTTATTTAAATAACCACTATTAGCAGTGTCTTGTAAAAGTTTTGAGTGTGATAGTTCAGGTTATTATGTAGACCAACAGTCATTTAGGACACACACTCCTAAAAATATGTCAAAGAAAGCAGAATGTGCTTTTGGAATTAGCGCTCAGAGCTGACAGGACATAGTGAAACCCTTAATCATTTCCTTACATAACCCAGCAGGATTATCATGTGGACAGACTAGCTATTACATTTACTTGAATCCAGGGTCATGCCAGGGCTTAAACAGAAATGTGATTACCTAAATGCACAAGATGTACTGTAAACCCACATTTAAGCAGTCCCCTTGGTACAATATTGCCGGTGAAAGCTGTTGAATAGCTAGCTTGAATTACTTTGTCTGATAATCAGTACTGAAAATATGAGTTACCATGTGCTTGGTTGGTGGTTGCATGATCTTGTGAATATAAAGCTCTCATTACAGCTATTGGCTAGTCATCAGAGAATATAAAGAACTTTTTTAATATGTTTAAATTATATTTTTTAATTCTTAGAAGGTGAAACATACTGTGTTCTGAAGATGATGGAAAAAGTGCGGGGGAGAAGTAGGCTCACAAACAGAGTATCATTTTTCTGTTNAAAAAAAAAAAAAAAAAAGAGAGGGATACAAAGATCTGTGAAGACTGTGGGGAGATCTCCAAAAAGAATTTCTGGCAAACCTTACCCCAGATTAAGGCCTGAAGTTTCCTGAGGTGATGGGAGACAAAAATTACATGAGGAACTGGAAGTGGTTGGACTCCTAGAGCAGGTCTTGTTCATTTTGTTTAGCTGCTGGTGCATATATGTGGGTTCAAAGGGCCTCTTGTGCTAACAACACTTGGAATGCCAAAAATTCAGGTGCAAAGCAGAGGGTGTATTGCTGGGGGATTTGGTGCTGGTGCTCAGCACCAGGGATGAGCCCCCACCATAAGGACGCCATCCTGGGGCTGAGCCTGACCCAACTACTCTTGGGGGAGCCTGATCCTGACCCTAGCTGTGGGCTGATATCCTGGCCCAGCCCAGTGTGTCCAGAGAAGGGCAACAAAGCTGGCAAAGGGTCTAGAATGTAAGTCTTATGGAGTGGCTGAGGGAACTGGGGTTGTTTAGCCTGGAGAAAGGAGGCTGAGGGGAGACCTTATCCCTTTCTACAACTACTTGAAAAGAGGTTGTAGCCAGGTGGAATTTGGGCTCTTCTCCCAAGTAACAATCGATAGGACAAGAGGAAGTGGCCTCAAGTTGTGCCATGGGAGGTTTAGACTGGATATTAGGAAAAAATTCTTCACTGAAAAGATATTAAACATTGGGATAGGCTGCCCAGGGAAGTGGTTGAGTCACCATCCCTAGATGCATTTAAAAGATGTGTTGATATCATGCTTAGGGACATGGTTTAGTGGTGGTTTTGGCAGTGTTAGTTTGATGGCTGGACTCAATGATCTCAAAGGTCCCTTCCAACCTAGACAATTCTATGATTTTGTGATTCTATCCATTCATCACCACATGTCCTGGCACAGCCTTCAACAAGTTTCTCTCTACCACCCCCAGGTGCAATTAAACGATACAGAAAAAACATCATACAATGTAGGGGTGAAAACGAAGTAATTCTTCAATCACTTGTATTTTGGGATTTCAAAATTTTGTACTTTAAGCTCTTGGAGTTCCCTCTGTGTCTCTGCAGAACTTTCCAGCAAAGGTTATTCTGGCATGCTGCGTGGCTCGTATATTCTTGAGTGTTTTTCCTCTTTAGTTGGCATATAGCCCTCTTCATGGTGATATCTGAGTGCCCTAGTTTACATTTACCCAAGCCAGATTTGTGGTTACACCAGCAAAAACTATTTTGTGTACAAGTTGAGTTTACTAGTGAGAAATTTTTTCTGGGCTTTATCCTCAAACTTTTCTTTTGCTCAGATTTAGCCCATTACTCATAATTATACTCTTCTGACTGCTTAAAATAATCTCCTCTGTCCTTGAGCCTATTCCTTCAACTGTTTAATCATGTTTTGCACAGCTGTGATTAAGTTATCTATTTTGTTGTTTTAACTCTCCTGATAAATCTTGTCCTTCTTTGTTTTCATCCCATGGATGGGACAGTGATTTTTCTCAGAAAAGAAATGACAACAGAAACTTAAATACTGCCTTAGATACTTCAATATTGCATTTCAAGTGAAGGTTCTTACTCAAACTTTTTCAGTTTTGGAGCTCTTTCAATTGAACCTTGTGCTCTGGAAATACCGATGGGAAAGCTTACATTGGTTTACATCTTCAGCTGGACTAAAGTACAAGGGGGTTAACAAACTATGGCCATATCTATTCCTGTCTGCCCAACCCCTTTACTTAGGGTACAACAGTGCCTAGTTCTGGGTACCCCTTGCCCAGCAATTGAATCAGACGTGCCCATGAATTCAGTCAGTCTTTTTTTGCCATTTGATTTGTGGTGTCAGACTGCAACACAATATGAAGTTTGCAGAGGGCCGTGCTGTGGATTGCATCCTGCACACAGGGCCCATCACCATGCTAGGATTTGCCAGAATGGTCTGCCACTCGGCCCCTACAAACCAATACAGACAGTCATTTTGTCTCGCTGTGGTTCATCAGCTGCCTCAGTTTATAATCTGAAATTGTGAACACCATGCAGGTTCTGTTGAGCTGGAAAAAAATTTTCTTTATTTCAAATATATATACATGTTTTTAAAGGGAGATGTGAAATAAAATTGAATCAAATATAGATACTTCATGATTCATTCAACTCCTTCTGCAAACTTAGAGCATCTGCAGATTGAATGTATACATTTGAAAGGATAAGCATCTGAACACTTGAGTTGTCACAAATTACTCTGATGCTTCTTTCTTCATTTCATCTGATGGCTTTTTAGAAACTTCCCAGTCTAATAGTCCTTTAGTTAACAACCCATCTAAGTCCACTGTTCAGCAGCTAGAGCCAACACAGCAGATATAATATTTCTCTCCACTGTATTCTTGATAAATTAACTTCTCTGGCATCCCCTCAGCCCCAAGGCTCTAAAAGTATGTGAAAGGACAGCAGGCATGAGGAAGTAGCCATTGCAGCTCAGCTGGAGAAAATGATTGGGATTGCATGCAGGAGGATCTAACCTACAGCTGTCTCAGTAAAAAAAAAAAAAATAAAAAAATCTTGTTTGTTCGTTCAAAAGAACAAAACTACTGATTTCTGACTGGCTTTTCTTTTGCTGATAGGAAGAGTGCTACCAACCATCATCTTAGGCCAAGCAAGCACAATAGTAATACAGCACCTCTGAGGTAGTTAGTACTGTTTGTTTCCATAATTTCAGCTTCAGTTTGGTTGATAGACACATTTCTTTTTTTATTTTTCTGTGTATCTGTATAACAGCTCATAGAAACGATATTTAAAACCCGCTGGGTACTTACTCATTGTAATTAAAGAAAATATGAAAAGAAATAAAGTAATATTTATTACTTTATAAAGTAATGATAAATGTAGACTCCCCTACATTTATGAACTTACTTCCTGTATTTTTCCTCATCCAAGAGGTGGAGAGTAAAGAAAGTGTTAAGTAACGTCCTACTAGACACTTTTTTCCCAAAGGAAGTTTTGTGGACAAAACTTTATATATGGAGTGAATATTCCCTCATTTTCTCCCTGGGAGGAGTAAAGATATTCTCTGGGAATGAATTTCAAATGCAGATTTCTCTAAGAGAAATTTGGTTCCTGCTGAGTGTTTATAGTGTCAGTATCTAATGTAAGCCACCAATTTTATATCTGTAACAGCCACAGAATATCCCTTATGTTTATTGGATTTGAATTCAGATTTCTTCTTTCACCCCATTGTTATGGATGAGTAATTTCTTCCTCTGCATTTCTCATGTTAATAGGAGCTTGAGTTTGCTAGTGACTAAAGCAAAATGGATCTACAACAGCAAGGGAAAATAGTGCACTTTATAAGCACATAGCTTGCTTCTCCTAGACCGTAAAGTGTCTCTAATTTTGACGTAAAGTTTCATTGAAATTTCTAGAGGGATATACATATTGAGTCACTGGGTTAGGCACCAAGGTGCTGCAAGGCCTCAGTGTAAGAGAAATAGCACATTGCAAGAGAAACAGACCCAATGATACATTTTTTCCCTTGTTCTTGTTGCATTTTCCCTCAACTGAAGAGATGAACGGCAGTTTGGATACAAGAGCAGAAGTGTTTATATTGACTAAGAACTAAGAAGCCAACTCCTGTTGGCTTTATTATTACCAATTAAAAAGCTAAATATCCTTTCAAGCAAAAATAAGAGTTAATTCAAACAATAAGAATGTAATTATACATGTATTTCAAAGGTAATTTTGTATAAATGAGTTAGCAACTTTACTTATCTCTTGCATTCCTACTACATTTCAATGTGTTCTTTGAACAATCAATATTTAATTAACCAGGAATCAAGATGCTTTTTAAAATGCAAATTAAAGACTTAGTTGAGATTTACTTTGATGCGGGAAAATGGATGAAACAGTTTAAAAAGTACGTGCATTTCCCAACTAATTTTTGAGGTTTTGGCTGTATGGGGCCTAACAGCACTGTTTCAGTTATCAGCATTAGCAGCTAAAGTATAGACCTGTTGATATTTTAACCATTGCAGTTTTTAGAAGATTAATTCTAAGATGTTTCACCATAAATAAAAACTGCTGTAATTGACATTGAATAATGTCAATTAACGCTCATCCAATTAGGCTGGCAATTTGTTCATCTGAACTTAGAGCTGTACTGTCCCCAACACTTTTGTGTCAACCGGATTGCAGTATTTAATTTCATTCAGTTTGGGATCTAACGCCAGTCTTTTTAAGAACCACACCCAATAAATGAATTGTTAATATCTAGAGTTAAAATGACACAAAATTAATTTGAATAAATATTATAGATGTAACTGTATGTTCACTCAGTAATTTCTAAGTCATTGAGTCTCAGGATTTGCCAAAAGATCCAAAACTGGACCATCACCAGATAGAACTTACTATTGCTTTACTGTTACAGGGTAATAAGCCTGAATGCAGTCTTGTGGTTTAAAATCATGGGTTGTTATTTGAATGGTAGGTATACAATATTTGAAATCACTGGTGAATGTTACTTTATTAACTAATTCAAAGTACATTTGCTTGTATCTGCTACCTCATACAAAAATTTCTGTTTTATTTTTAGCTAGGAATTAAACACCAAATCAGAGATTCTGTTTTGTTCTGTCTCTAATTGAGCATAGTTAACAAATCACTCAAAAATAGTGTTACTAGTGTATCTGTACTTGCAAAAAAGCACAAAAGTCCTTACAGAGACATCAAATCACAGGGTACAAAGAGGGATTTAGCTGAAATTTAAAGAAAGATACTTAGAAAACCAAAGGAAGAGGTTAAAGAGGACCAGGCAGGTTAAGTCAACAAAAGTAGAGAAGTGAGTCCTGCTGGGGCTGAAGCTAACGGAGGGAGTAAGACCAAGAGGTTACAGAGTAGTAGCTGCTGCCAAATAATAACTACAATGACAGAGAGAAATCGTTCTGTGCCTGTTAAGTGAAACAGTTGTGTTGGTTTTTGTTTGCTTGTCTTTATCTAAACTGAACCACACACATTTCTGGTAGAAAGGGTAAGTTTTGATACCCCATAGAAATGACTTGTTCTCCAAATGCCATCTGTTTAGACTTTGCTCAGTTAAAATTATTATGTTTAACCACTTGATTAATTTGATTTTTTTTAATCAAAAATTGTGAGACAAACAAAGTTACTTAGGAAATTTATTTTCTTTAGACATACTTCTATTGAATATAGGAATTTACAGCTGAATTAAGTACTTCAAAAGGTACAAAAAAAAGATTCCTATTTAAAAAAACCCAATATTACAAAGTGCTTCTTATGTCTGAGCTATTAATGAGTGATATAATAGGGATTACTAGATTTTTCAGCATCTAGTGTAGGGTTTTGTTTGGGACAATATAATTTAATACAGCTGAAATACATGGCATTTACATTCTTTCATAATTAGAATTATTTAAAAAAACAGATTTATTATTAATCTTTGGTTTCTAGGTGCCACTTAAATGAGAGATTTTAAAAATTGACAGGAAATAGCTGATTGCCTATGATTTATCCAGGATCAGAACATGAAAATTATTTGGCATATAGAAACAACATAATTAGTCTGTAGTTATGCATGTCTCTTTGCAGCTTTGATATAATTCAAATTTTTTTTGGGGGGGGGGGAAGTTGGGGGAGAAGTTAGGGTGGTTTGGTTGGTTGGTTTTTCTTTGTTTGTTTTTTTATTTTGGGTTTTTTTTTCCTTGTTTGTTGCACTCTCCTCCCAGCTGTAACATTAGGGGATCTAGTCATTCTATTCATCCTACTTTCTTCAAGACATCTGGTTCAAATTTGTGACTTGACAGCATTTGAACTCCCCTAATACAGCACTTCAGTTTAAACACATTCTTATTTACATGGAAGTTTCTGGTACAAAAAACCCACCCCAAACGAACAAAACCCCACCATTGTTACATTCTTTATATTCATTATATTCTCAGGCTGGATGGGGCTTTGAGTGACCTGGTCTAGTGGGAGGATTTCCTTGCTGTTATTGCTTTCAGATCAGACTACATCTACCTAACTTGAATTGCCCATGTCAGAGGGGTTGGAACTAGATGATCTTTAAGGTCTCTTCCAACCTAGACCATTCTATGATTCTATGATCCTTCTACTGTCTGTGCTGCCCTATTTAGGAGCTGTACCAAAACGTTACACGCAGAGAGACACTCTAACGCCAAGGACAGAAGGCATAGGTTGTTCCAGCAGGGGAAGCTCTTTTTAATTTTTTTAGCTTTTGTGGGATCTTCAGAGAATTTCCTTGAACCTTCTATGATTCCTCTGTTCTCCACTGATGGTCGTTTCTGCATAAATTCAATGGCCGATACAAGTTTCTCATAATGATAAACCATAACATGGTGACCATCTGCTGTCTTTTAGCTGTTTGCCAGTGGAAATTATCCACCTGTTATCTTCAGTTTCAGAAGAACTTTTAATCTTTCTCAAGGCTTAACCCTGTAATTTTTCCATGATGACAGATGATAATATTACTCTCCCACCCACCAGTCAGCTCTGCCTCCTTAGTGTCATTAGGCTCAAAACTCCTTGCAGCTCCTATATCCTGATACAGCTAAATCATCCCAGTACTGCTGAACATGTCTGAAACAGTGCCTTTTCTTTCCCTTGCCAAAGATTTGGGTTTTTTAACTTTGGGGAATACAAATGCAAACCTCTTGCGCTCCGCTGTACCATGTCAAAAACAAGATGCTCTTAATCACTTTCAGACATTTAGAGCAAATCCTCATCCTATATGTAATCTTTTTCTTCGTATTAGTCTTCCTTCTCCATTGTGTTACATTTTCAAATAGTCATCTCCATTCTTTTCCCAGAGTAACTCATCATTTCTGGGAGGCACTGTGCAAACATATGTAATGTTACTTCATTATCTTTCTGCGGGTCCAGGTCTGGTGCAGTGATTAGGAAAGGCATCTGAGCTGTGATGTGCTGGGTCTACTGTCTGTTATGCTGACAAATATAATTTTCTTGCTGTTATTGCTTTCAGATCAGACTACATCTACCTAACTTGAATTGTCATGTCAGTAGGAAAAGACATGTGAAGTTTTCTCTCTTTTGTTAAAGAATACCTACCACAGTGTGACTGTGTTCCCTATGGTTAATATAATTATTGTGAATAAGAATTAACACTTTATTGACCCAAAAATACCTTAACAGCAATGAGATTGCTTTCATTAGTTAAGGAAACATTTTTTCTAGCACAGCTCTGTGTAAGAAACTTGTAAGAGACAGTAATTTAGGGAATGAGAGGCAATTATGGTGTTGCATAGTAGCCTTTAGGCTCTTACATCAAAACAGAGCAGCGACTGGCAGAAAATGTACCAGTTAATATGTTGGCTCCCACAGACTGAACAACCCATTTCAGAGACACAGAGCCACAGACGGTTAGGTAACTTCAACTTTAGCATCATATGTACTCTTTTTTAAAGCAGCTGTCTGATAGCAGTGTAGCAGTGAGTTGTGATACAACGTAACTGATGGCACAGTAAGAACCTTCTGCTTGTTTGGCATTGTGAGACCTTATTAACTAATTCTATCATCTGACAGCAGCTGCCTGTTGAGACACTCATTGGCAGGCTTTATAGCTATGCACATTCTCTTATCTTACAACCAAGAGTGACAGAAGTAGATGTCCTATTTTTATGGTTTTGGATTTTTTTCAAAAGATTTTTCTTTTTAATTCTTAGGAACTGTCTGGTTCCCACACTCTTCATCTATATTTCCCCCAGGAAATAAAATTTATATTAAAAGGATTTTGGTTTTTTTTGAAATTAGGGAAAATCTAGTGGTTTTGCTATCAAAAGTTTTGTCTGTTTTGTCTGTGTGTTATTTCCTCTGGCTTTGAGCTCTGAGTTGGAGAACAGGCATTTTTCTTTCTCCCTTTTCCAGTCTTTTTCAGAAGTGTTTTTAATTGAGGGTATTTTTCATCCCTACTCCTTTGACAAAGTTCCTTATATTTTATTTATTTACAGAGTTTCTGAGTACAAAGCTTCTGAGTTGAATGAAAGGTCTTTCCAGTCTTCTTTTCTGCTGCTCTTTATAGTCAATGAGCTCTAAACATGAGGGTGGTGTGCAGTGTGTCATAGTTTTATGTTTTTATTTCACCTATTTTTCTTCCTTTTGCTCTTTGCAGTTATATATTCTGTATCCCTTTGCTCTCTTTGTAGTCATTCTTATGGTGACCAATAATGTAAAAACCAACATTATAATTTTTCTGGAGAAAACAGTATTTCTCAAACAGCAAGCCCAATTTCCAGTCCAGAAAGAACATGGGAAAAGCTTAGGATTGTAGGAGTTGATATTATGAAGTAAGGTGCAAAACTAAATATCAAGATTAGCAAAAAAATGAGGTAGAAAATACCATGTGCTCAAACTGGAATCCAGAAGACATAAGTGAAGTAAAGAAGTAAAGCAAAATAGTCATCCATTCAAAACATAGTACCATGGCCATATGTATACTACTTCCCCGGCCGTTTTTCTCTGAGAAGATCACAGATCTTTTTGTTGAAGAACAATATTTTTGAGCGACCCTTGAACTTTGTTGTTGGTCTACTCTGTACATTAGTACCAAAGATGTCTCTCAGCTGTTCAAAGTACGTAAAGAGTGGTTGTGCCTGTGCTGGCTATCAAGTGATATGTCCTTGGGGGTCTCAGCATATGGTGAAGAATGACATGCTATTTACTTTGCACCAGATGAAGCTCACGGCACAATATTTATAGTTTGTACTGGTCTCGTTCTTAACAGTAGCTGTGAGTGGGACTTGAAAGTGGCTGCTTCAGGACAGTCTTCTGAAAGAGCTGGGACTCAGTATGAGGGACAGGGTTGATGTTCCTTAGTTTTGATCTTCCCAACAGCTATTTCCAACTTCCACTTCTCACTGGTTACATTTTAAAATGCTTTCTACTTTTCTACAACCTTTGACTTATGATTTTCCTTAAGCTTGTGAGCTTCTTATAAACATTCTGTTAATATCTTCCTTTGAAGTCTCTTTGATGGAATACCTATGATAATTTTATGATGGAAATTATAGGGAATACACATCACAGTGCTCAATGTTACTTACTTTTTCCGTCCTTCTGTCACACTAACGCTGCTGACCCTCTGAGATTGGGTCAGTCTTTCTCTTTCATACATCTGAAGAATGTATAGTAAGGATGACCTTAGTCTCAGAAATATGTGTTCTGACAATACAGTTATTTGAAAATTACAACAGTCTTATATTAACAGAGTGAAGACATTTGCTGCTGCTTCCAGGAAATAGTAACAGATTGGGAAATCTTGTTCCTTTTATTATGGAAACTGGTTTTACCCAGCTTTGCTCCATCATTAAACTGGTAAAATCCCACCTCTCATTTTCATATGAGAATTTGTGTAGCTAAATGTACGCTAAAGGATAGTGAGATTATATATTTTGATAAGAATTAGACTAGTTAATAAAGACTGTCTCTGTCATACCAGGCCACAAAGTTTCTTACAGTAAAAAGACATAGAAAACCTATGAAAGCAGGCTTTACAGTAAAGAAAACAAAGGTCAGTAGCATTTGAATGTCTTTGATTTGTTGATCAGGAAAGCAGCAGTAGTTAAATAACCCTGTTTCTACTGCAGCCCACGTAATACATGTTAGTGGTGGCTAACAAAGCAAGTCTGTCTGTTTTACATTAGAAATCATAGCTAATAAAAATGGGACAAAAATGTAAATTATGAAAACAGAAAAAGTGAAACCTTCACAAAATTCTACAGGGTTCCTGATCTCCTCTACCATAATTCAACAAAATAAAGTAGAAACCTAAATAGATTTAGGTTTTAATGCTCTGAGGCGTCTTATTCCATGCTCCATACAAGGTTCTAATTTAGCTTCAGTTTTAATGCAGATAGGTTTGATGTAGCTCATATTTATTATGGATATAAATGTACCCATGAATGATGAAAAATTGTAAAACTACTGAGTTATTCGGGCTTTTCTACAGAAAGCTATATTTCTCTCTTAATCAGCAACCTGCTCATTGCACATATGTATCCCTTGAATAACTGGGGTTCTTCAAGGCTTGAATTTAAACATGTCTTTCTCCCCCACCCTCCATCCCTAAAACCACTTTCTGACAATGTTCTATTGCTGAAGGACTCTGTCTTGCAAACCCCTATTTGTTAGTAGTTTTTGGATTTTTCAGTGTTTAGATCCCTAATTCGACACATAATACAGATCAGCTGTCCTACTTTTTTCTTCCACCCTTTTCTGACCAAGGAGTAAGACATCATGATCATCATGGAACTGTGCATATCAAGTCCAGCCATATTTGTAAATCTTATTCTGACTATGGAGTAGGGATGGATAAATTGGAGCAGAAAAAATAACACATCTGCAGCTGAGCATATTTTTTGATGTTCAAACACTAATTTTGCTAGTTTCCATTTTATTCCTTAGAAACTTCTCTCTTTATGTCAGAACTCAAAATAGGATTATTTTGTTACCATCACTGGCAACTAGTTTCTTCTTAAGTGAACCAGTTCTAAGTATTCCCCTGTTGAAAGACTGAGTGCATTACTGGGGATTTGTAAGCCTCTGGCATCATCCACCAAACAGTTAACTATTGATCTGCCTTGGCTCCTTTGTCTCGCTGACAGCTGCTTTGTAGTGGCTAAGCCAACTGTCCCCAGGAATACTGCGGACTGTTATGCCCAGCTAGCATTTAAGGAATTTCTACCAGGTGCATGTTGCAGATATACTTGAGTTTTTTGATTTAACTTACACATCTCCTCTATTTCCTCTGCATCTGCTTGTTTGTTGCCCTACTTCAGCCTCTTTCCTGACCCTGATTCTTGTTTCTGAACTCTGCTGTGGTATCTGACTCCGAGTGTGATTTTGCCTGGTTGCAAGCAAAATTTTTAATGTGGCCTTATTGTGGTTTGAACCTGATGGTTTCCCTGTCTAGCTCCTTAGGCTACTATTTTAATTCTTCTTCTCGTTATTGATATATCAATGTATTTGGGCATACTGTATTACCCTGAGCTAGCTCTAATTACTAGAAATGATGGCCCATGGCCTGGGTTGGATTCCCTGATGAGCATTTATCCTTAAATTTAAGCAAGAATTAGTCCTCAGCTGTTAGCCCATAAAACCAGAGAAAATGAAGTGCATGTAGGAGAACATCTGTTCTAAAAAGTCACTTAAAACAATCATACAGCACAGTAGGAGAAACATCTGTTCATTGTGCAATAGACTCCAGTAATACATGTGAAAACAGAATAGAAAAGAGGTATCAACAAAGACTTTGATGTAGGTCAGATGCCAGTCAAAGAGCTTTGGGGTGACACATCTCCAGTGCAGCCTTCCTGTAGTCTAGAGTACATGAAGCCAGAGGGAAGCACCAGTGACATGACAGCAAAATATTCTATTCATCAGAAGAGGCAGTTTGCTGCTTGGTTTTTGAAGGACAGAAAAACCACACTGCAGTCTTTTGGAGTAGGAATGGATTATGAAAAACAAAAAATGGCATGCCTGTGTCAGCATATACTTTTTCCAGTAAAGAGATAGAAAAATTGTGTTTCCTCATAGGTAAGAATTAAGAGTCTCATTGTTAGTCCTAACAGTCCAATACTAATGCTTCAGAAATCCCTAAGTCCACTTCGGGGAAAGAAGCTGATTTTCTTCTTCCAAATTTCTGTCACTTGGCAATTAACACTGAACTGTATGCGCTTGAGGAACAGGATATGTTCTAGAAACTGTTTTGCAGCAGTGGCAACGTTCCCTGAAAGCCATTGTTTATTTTTTGCAATGAATGTACCCTTATGGCATGTAACTTAATACTAAGTACAGCTGCAAGTAACATCTGGATTTCAATGAACACATCAGTAAGTATACCCACAAAAATATATTCCAAATAAAAATAAACACCCCAGGTAGATTAGCAGTAATCGTAATAGTATATCTATTATGCTGACATTTTATATATTCTTCCTTGTCTATCCAGCTTATGTCAGCATAGACCAAACATTTTTTTCCTATAGGACTTTGGTTCCACTAAGGTGTGATAATAAGGAAGATTTGGTTTGAAAAAGAAGAATTTATTTTGTTTTTAGGTGTAGACGAAATCAAGTAAAGGAGAAACTCTGTCCATAAATCTGCAACTTGCCTCCTAATTTACTTTCTGCAAGGTACTTTCTGTGTGAACAGGGCTGATAGCTGCACAGGCGAAAAATCCTGCCATTTTGTGAACTTCAGATGTAGTCTTAATATTCCCTTATGGCAGGCATTTTTGTAATAAATGTGTGACTTTACACAACTATCTCGGTTTATAAAATGTATTGCTTGTATTTCTTCAATTTAATTTCATAAATGTTCAAGAAAAAGTCGTAATGAAACAAAGTAGATCAGCATGATCTAAACTGTTCATTTATTCATTTTTGAATCTCAGTATAGATGTCTTCATCAGCTGGAAAATACCATCTAAGGTGGTGGACAGAACTCTTTTTAACTTGGAATGATGACTATTCATCTTTGCCATCTGCATGCAATTAAAAAGTTTTTGAATCTTACTGAACCTCAAATTCAAGCCACTCCCAATATACAGAACTGAAGAATCAGCACCTTTTTCTTTATAATTATGCAGTGAGATTGGCATATTTCAGAATTTCATTCAATAATATTTAATCCTATGATAGGGCCTGTCCTATAAAAAAAGACATTTATAACAGGGTAAGTTTGTGACTTTTGTTAACACAACTAAGAGATGTAATGGGTCAGGTTCAGTCCAAGCAAAACTCTTTTGACCTTTTTCACTACTGAAGAGCCCAAATACAGAGCTGGGCCGGACTGGGTAAAGAGGGCTGGGAGTCAGCAAAACCAGAAAAGACTTTGGAAGCACTGGAGTCAATATTCCGACTTACCTTACCTGAAACTATCTAATGATAACCTTTTTTAAGCTCAAATAAAATAGACCATTGAGTTTTTATTAGCCCAGACTATTTAAGCTAATGAAAATATACCCATCCAAGACATTGTTAATGGTATGTTCAAACCCGATCTTGTTCAGGACTGAGCAAACTACTTCTCTCTCCATCATCAGACTCCTGAAAAATAGCTGCTTCTGGTGAAATCTTCTGGCTTGGGTTTTCTTTTTTTAGGCTCTGTTATGTCTGGGATGTTTTACCCAACCATCAAATCAGAAATAAAGAAACCAACACAGATATAGCAGTCTTTACATTTTAAAGAGGAGAAATAATAAAGAGAAAGATTAGTTACTGGGAAAGGAATCTCTAAGGATTTTAAAAACAAAACAAAACAAGCCTTAGCAATTTTTGATGTTTCATACAGTGTGAAATGTGAGCAATATCAAGCAATATTGTCAGAAAAGTCAGAAAATAGGGCTAGTCCTGCTGAAGGATGGTATACTAAGAATATCTGTGTGGTATTTTAGTTAATGAAAGGTTAGAATGAGTTATCTACAGGGACTGTGGAAATATCTTCTTTTTTAAAAATATGCTAGACAAACATCTGTTAAGGATTATCTGGGCACCCTTAATTTTGCCTCTGTGTAGTGAGATGGAAAAGATAATCATGCAATTCTTCATCTCCCAGCTCTGTATTATTGTGATTTGTTCACTATATTGCATTTAAAATCTTGATTGCCTATCACCTACAAGATGTCAATATTTTTATCTCATAAAGAAAGCTTGCTAATTTTTTTTTTTTAATTTTAAAGCTTTACATTATTTTTCACACAGGACAGTATGAAAAGTAGCAGTTAACCTACAGCAATGAAAGTTTATTGCTTTAAACAATCTCTCTCATCTTACCATATTTTCTTCTACATTATGTTCTCTCCTGGAATGTGTAAGGCTGATGGATAATAGTAGGTTTGTACTACGTTTGAAATACTGCATATCCAAAAATAAAGTGGCCAGTATATGAAAGGCACCAAAGAAAATGTGCTCTCAGTGAGAATGTGTGTAAAATAGCACATGAATCTTACCGTCAAATACACAAACATCATAGCTTGTTTTTCTAGGTATAGATTTTTTTCATGTAAAAAAAGCGGGCAACAAATAAATAGATTCTGCCAACATTTTCAAATAATGTGTAGTGTAATGAATTTGGTTAGTAAGGACATACCACAGGAATTGCATCAATGCATTATAGGTAGACTTACTTCTAAAGATTAATGCTGAGGTTTTCACTTTCTATGCTCAAAGAAATAACGCCTCAGCAAAGGTTGTGGATGCCTTGTCACCCCGAGTTCCAGTAGACAGAATGGCAGAGCTTAGCATTAAAAGAAGTCTGGATTTCTAATTAAAAATAAGCAGAATATCCTCTTTTGATACGTCTCTTGATAAATCTAGGGAGTAAGCACAAGGCAGATTTCCTTTCCTGTTACGAAGTCACTACCTTCAGCTTTATTTCTATTGACAAAGTAAAAAGCTGTTTCTTGCTACAAAGTATTGCACAGCGAGTGGTCAATAATTTCTCTTTATGTCATAGCTTTTCTGTTTTATAAATGAGTCCTCTTTTGTTTACTGTTGTTTCACAAAAATGTTTTAGAAGCAACTATCTCCACACAGGCAATGAAGCCGCCTTATTTTATAATAAGTAAATCTGCCTTGAGAAACCCAGAACAGTTTTTCTTGAAATTGCTATTATATTGGACAAGCTTTAACTTTAATGTAATAGAGCCATTATAATCAGAAATACCAAAGCAAAATTCATTCCTGGTAGAAAAAGTGGAATTTTTTTAAATATGAATTAGAAGATATGAAAAAACCCAGCTGTGTGTCTTTTTTCAGGTGAACATTTAAAGCCTGGAAATAATAAAAAGTGTAATTAACTAGATTTCTTTACCCTGATGTATTCTTTTCT
The DNA here is from genome assembly GCA_013398295.1 of Chionis minor. Taxonomy (NCBI): domain Eukaryota; kingdom Metazoa; phylum Chordata; class Aves; order Charadriiformes; family Chionidae; genus Chionis; species Chionis minor. Next base: position 189,818 of record VZSF01007963.1, on the reverse strand, counting down.
AATACAAACTGAATGTAATCTCATACTTAAAAGACCCTAAAAACTCCATTAGTAAGCAAGTCAATGCTTCTAGGTAAACCTTGGAGTTTGATGTAAGTTGTTATAAAGTTAAGCAAATCTACTGAATGTAATAAAAGCAAGGCCATTTTTGAAGTATCAACAAGAAGGAAGAATATGTGGTAAAGGTTTTTTTCCTCAAGAGATAAGCATTTGATACACTTGGTTTATATAAGGATGGATTTCAGGTTTTAAGAGAAGATTTGTACTAATCACACTGAATTACTCTCTAAAACAGGAGAAGTGAAAGCGTTACCTGCGCAAATTAGGGCAATCTCTCAAGAGATAATAGTGTTAAGAAGTCTCCTATTTAGGGAGGAGTTTTCTTTCTTTTTACAGGGTCTTACAAGACGCACAAAAATGAGGGATGTATAAATAGCCTTGCTTCCAGAATTCTCCTTTGATCGCACCACCACTTCTCAATGGTTTTTATTACATTCTCTAGCTGCCTCATGGTCACAAACACATTCTGTTGTTATTTAAAACAGTGTGACTTAAACAGCAGTATGAAAAATACTATCTTTTGCACACATCTATACTACAATATGCCATTAAGACATCATCATAAGTAAAACTGTGAACTTGTAACCCAGTTTTAAGCAGTAAACTATACTGAAATGTATAACCTTGGTGCTACTCTTTTTGCAAAGTGGAAACCAAATTGGTTTAAAAACAAATGCAATCTGAATTAAGAAACACATTTCCTTTATTCTAAATTTATGGAAGTCAATTACCTTAGTCTTAATACAATTTGGAAGGGCACCTGAATAAATCACTTGCAAGTTAAGTGCTTTGGTGTTGTTCCAGGTACCAACGGCAGCCAGCAAATACTACTATAACTTTTTTTCAGAAAGAACTGCTCAGAGGAGTTGTTACATTTGCAGCACAGCACCTAAAGCAAAGTGGCTAATGCAAGGGCAGCATCAACTTCTAAGTGAATATAAAGGTCTGCAAAATTATCTCCTGTCTGTTGCAATATAGGAATACACACAAATTTGCCAGAAATGAAGAGAGAAATAGGCAATTATCACCTTCCATAGACTGTAGACTAATCCTGTATTTCACAAACCTGCTTTTGAGCTAGGCCATTCACCTTACCCTGAAAATAATTGGAATGTGTCTCTTTGTCAGAAACACTTGGAGATTTATTTCTGTACAGTGCACTTGACACCCCTCCTGTTTGCACACTATCATGTTTCTTGTGCCTTACAGAAAATACTGGTGGCCCAAGCGCATGTGCATTCTCACACAGCTGAACAATAGGTTCACAGAAGCATAAGGGCTAAGAAAACTAATAACAGTAGGGTAGTGCACCATGTTTGCCTAGACACCAGTTGAGCATTAGTACTGGCTGCTCCTCTAAAGAGTTTGTCAGTCTGACTCTGTGGTAATAAGGAAGGAGAAACATGAAAGTTAAGTGCACCTGCTGGTGCAAGACTTTAATTGGTGCTGAAGGGAGGACTAAAGGGAAGGCCCTTGAGCTCTGGGGTAGAAATAGGTAAGCTATCTTCTGTAGACCAGTCTTCTGTAAGACTACCCAGCTGGATGGCAAAGAGATGGAGGCAGCGACTGGAATGGATATTACAAATAACTTATTGGATATACTGTAGGAAGAGAAGTTCTTACGTTGAATCAGAAAGCACTGGAAAATGCAACTGGAAGTTGGGGAAAGGTGATTGCCAGTTGTCAGGGTAAAGTTGCTTTAGCTAGTATATGGGATCTGTCTCTTCGGAAGTTTTCACATGAAGGCTTGACGTCCAAAGGAAAAGACAGCGTCTGGTTAATGTTTTGCCCTGTGTACAGCAAAGGCTGTAATTTTCTCCTCCAGGAGTACAAAAACTGAGTCAGAGTGCTATTACAGAGTATGAGAGAAAGGGATGTAGCTTTAGGACATCCAGATGTGCCAGGGGACACGTCAGTGACAATGACCATGAAAGTGTGTTACGCTTCTTATGTGTGATGAGTCATGTTAAGTGGCTGCTGGACATACTAGGTGGCATGTTAAGGTTGCTATTGGAAATGAATTATTGTATGAGCATACTCCTGGTCTCTAACTTCCAATACTTAAACAAAATATTTGGACGCCAAAAAAAAATATGCAACAAGCAGTTGTTTGGAAAAATCCAGTACCAAATTCAGTACCTGCATGAATTCTGGGCACTTTAGATACCAAGTTTAAGAAAAGAAGAAGGGAAATGCAAATCTCACCCTTCTCCCTGTATAAGAGTAAAAGAGCAAGCTTGGAGGCTGGGTAGTGTGCCAACTGAGCAGTTGCAATCTCTTAGCGAGCCTGGTGTCTGTAGCCTCCCAACCGAGGCAAGATATTTAATTAACAAAATGCATAACCAGGGAAGATGTATAATTAACATTTTCCTGATTTGAACATAGCTTCAGTTTATAAATTTACCAGGCTTTGAGTTAGCCAGCTAAATATAGGTAACTTGTTATATTTGAAACAGTTTGGAGAACTAGCAATGTCAGAGGCTGGTAGATATGACTAGGCCTATCAAAGACCTTCTATATCTGTGTGGAGCAAGATCAGGAAACGATGCAGGACATACTAGATCATCTAAAATTGCTCTAGATACCTGTGTTTAGACAATTATCTCACACAGTAAGTCTTTTATTTATTTATGTTTTTACATAAATGAACAAACAAAAGTAGTGGAAATATTTATGAATTTGCACTGTTGAATACCTTTTGTCTGCAGCCTGAAAGAATGACATTCAGATATGCTTACTGGACAAATAAATCCCTTAATACATCAGCAATGTAACAATGGTCTTTTATTTAGAAAGTCATTCATGCCACAGGTGAATGTATTGCAACTGGACTTATTGTGGGAGTGTCTAACTATATTACTATATGGCATGTAACTTTTCTCTGGTTAGTTCATGATTTCTGCCGAGTGTGTGTGAAGCATTCAAGCATGATGATCCCACTTATTTCATGTGCCCAGAGCATATGACAAGGCAATTAATAGTTATTAACCAGCCCAGTGTGACAGCATGCCCTTCACAACTGTTTCTCTGAAGATGAGTTTACTCCATGTTATGTATAGCCTTCAGCTTTTATTGCTTCTTATTTTCACACTCTTTAGTCTCTTGATTATGGGGAAGTAGGACCAACTGATCTTCCCACTCAGCTACTGTTTTGAAACCAGGAGTCTGACCGAGTCTGACTCCTTGTCTGTGTTCCAGTTATATTCTGTTATTTTACACAAAACAAATAGGTGTTGTAACATCTTCTTACAAATACAGCTCCTCATGAACCAACCATTGAACCTGTTCCAGCAAGATAAGGCTATTATATGTAGAAAATAAATACAAAGCATCACAAACCTTGTTCAAATATCCAAGATTTGTTCTGTTTCTCTTTGTCTTTCTTCAGTTTCGTCTGCACGCATGAATGTCTGGAACACTTTGTTTCAGAGCATCTACTGTATGCTACTGTGATACCTACATATCAAAATATCACCTTCTATGTCAAGGACTCATAATATAGTAAAGACATAGATATAAACACCAACTTTTTTTACTTGTAATTTTAAAAAAAGCTATTGCAATTACCTAAGCAACAGATGCATTTGCCACCTGATTATTCCCATTTTTCCCAGTCAGACAGTGAAGCCTTTACTGTTTAACTGCATAACTCAGTTTGGCATGAGTGTATTCAAGTAAGGTGTACCTTCTGAAAAAACTGTAAAAATGAGGTTTCAATTAAATGTACCCCTCTAAAAAACGTGGAAGATATACTGTGGAGCAGAAAGTTTTCACCTTTTTAGTATGACCAGGAAGCAGAAATTCTTAACTGTCATACCTGAGACAGGGGATGAGAGGAATGCCATTTCCTGTTGTCTTTGCTGGCTTCCACTTTGGGGGCAGAGTGATGTAGCTGGCCTTCTTCCTTGCTCCTTGTTTAGCTGGCCTATGCTGAAAAGGTTGGTGACTATTCTTCTCAAGGAAGTTATATGCAAAGATTGCTTAGGGATACTAAAGAGGAGGATTTTTGTTCTCTTTTTTTATTCAGTCTTAAAGTCTATTGTTAAACACAGTAACATAGTGTGTCAAATTCAGCAAGCTATACCCATTTTGTTGTGCAGAGCTACTGAAAGGTCTGCCTTCGTACACAATTATCCTGCAATGATTTGCACCTGTGCCATTCACAAAAGGAAGGAACATAAGACTCTGACCTCAGGTAAGGCTGTAACCATGTTTGGAGATGAAGGACTGCCTACCAGAATACAGACTGTCCTAAAGACAATGACTGATATCAGTTTTTACTGGTTTTCTAACCTCTGGAGTTGACTGAGAGACAAATAACTGTGTCATTATTTCATTGTATTATCAATGGACATTGAGAATATAAGGAAGATTCACAAAAATTTTATAAAGATGACCAAAAGACACTACTATGATATGAAAGTATGTTTCCCTGTGAATTTTCTACATGTGGTCCTTGGTATTTTAGAACATATATTTTCATGGAAAAAATTCTTTGTTTTGACTCAATTAGCCATCTATGATGCACAATGCAGCTCTGTGTAGAGATATTGGAGGTACTTTGCTCCTGAAGGAAGTTAGCAAGAAGTTGACAATTGCAAGAGTTTTTCATTAACTTTTTAAAAGCTTGATAGCAAAGTTCTTTGGTTCTATCTAAAGCCCTGGTGAATCACCAAAGAATGTGAGCACAGCCAAAAAAATGCCAATAAAATACTAGAAATGTCAGTAATCTCTTCCAAAAAGAGATGTATTATTCTTGACTACTATATCAAGGTTTCCCAATTATGTGAGGAACACCAACAACATGAAATTAAGCCTTTTTTTCTTTGGAATACAAAGTTGTATGAATGCAGAATTAGTCTTTTCACATAAGTTAACAATGTAGTACTGCTGTATTTAAGGTAAAAGCATAATTGAGCACATAATATAAATAGAGATTTTTCCTTACTAAGGGATATCTTTAATAAGAAAACTATTAAGATAAATGGAGAGGTTGAAATGTTTTGAATTAAGAAAATCATGAAGCTAGCTTTTCTGGGCTTCTCAAATAAATTCTATTAATAATTACCTAATGGATAACATCTAGATAGGACGTTTTAGAAAACAACTTAAAATGTCTCATTAATTGTACTACATATTTACTTCTGGAGGAGGACCCACACCATTTTAGGTAAAGTGCAGGCATGAACTGTTTTTGGCTGTACCCTGGAAATCTTGTAGTGTGTGGATCATATCCTCATTTATGTGCAGAAATACTAAAACATTACCGAACAAAGAAACTGTAAACTGGACTTGATGGAATAAAAGGGAGGGAAAAGAGAAACTCAGGACAACTCTTAGTAACATAGGAAAACTTCCCCTATGTTCAGAGGATAACAGGACAACTCAGATCAGAAGGGTGCTCAGAAGGCATCTAGTCCAACCCACACCTCCAAGCAGTGGTAGCCATGAGCTCAGACCAGAAAGGTTTAAAGATTAATGCATTCCATTGTACTTTTTTCAGCTGTTGCATTTTCAGAAGGTTAGAGTGTGGCAAACTGTTGGTTTGTTATCTCTCTCAAGTAAATGAATGAATAAACATGAGTATGATCCATCAAAAATAATAGTTCAGTAAATTCTGTATCTTGGGGAATCCAGTGCCAAATGAAAAAGATGTGGGCATGGGAGGGTGGTAATTAAAGATAGGGAAAGACTCAAAAGCACAAGCAGAGAAAGCAGTGCTAAGAACAGGTAACAAACAATTGACATATACCGTAACACACAGTAAATAAAAATACAAAGGCAGCTAAAGGAGCAGGGGATATATCCTATGCTGATTCCATCACTCTGCCTGCACACTGGCTGTATCCACAGGGCATGGCCAGCTCTGTCTGCCTTGTCGGAGCCCCACTGTTCTTGCTAGCTCTTCTTCAGCATCAAACAGGTTGGCCCTGCCTGTGGGCAGTGAGTCATCAAAACGTATGGTTCATTGCATTGCAGAACTCTGAAGCAGGGAAGCCACAGCCACCAGCTGGCATACTTTATCAGGGGCCATTAGCTATAAACCAGCATGTCTCCTTTATGGTTTCTAAATTTAGTTTCTAACAATTACTATTCCTTCTGCATTTCATTTCAGGCTGGGTGCAGCTAAGCAATGTGCATTATAGATTTTCTGGATCTACAAATATAGTTTCAAAGTGTTTCCTGTATCTTCTCTGGTTTTTTAAGTCTAGCAATGGTCTACAGATATTGTAAACTACAATAATAGTACGTACAAAATAGGAAAGAGCAACTCTCTAACTCACAGCTTAGAAAAAGACATCCTGTTTTGCATTATCATGGTTCCGATTTTGTACTGACTCTGAAAATTGCTTTGAGGTCCTGCTGTTTGCTTGCAGCAATTTAGAGTCACATGAACTCCTTTCTGCATATCTGTATTGCCAGCCAAAGCATAATAAGGCTATGGATAACTGTTGTATGTAAAATATTCCCTACAACTAACCAGAAAGGTTTGTTTGTTGTAATTGACAGGATTTGGTCTCTGCAGACAAAATAGGACCCGACTGAATAAGTCTCTTGACCAAATAATACTAAATTGCATATATGTAGGAATTATTTTGAACCTGCAGCTGGAAACATTTTGTTCATCTGTCAGTCTTGCTGGAGCATGAACAGCCAATAGATATGTGTTCTAATTGCTCTGAGATGTCATTTCTTCTTCATGCTAAATAGCCTGAAATGTCAACGTTGCCAATTACCCATGTATTTTGTCTTATTCTGACAGCCCGTAGAAATGAGAACACATAAAAGAGAAGCTAAGGATAGTCACCACATATTCCTAGGGTTATTAACTAAATTTTCTTGAGATATGCACTTCAGATGGTCATTTCTGGTATTTGGGAGGACAATTTGTGTAAGGCCCAAAGCTTTTTTCTACACTGTCTTTCTACTTCAGGCTAATAATTTCTAAGAGGCAAATCTCGTTATTCCTTGGCAACTCAAGTTCTGAGCTATTAAATCCTTACAGAAGCTACCCTGTTCACTATAGTATGTTACGAATTTTCTAATTCACCCTGGGCTTGTCCCACTTAGGTTCATCAAAGCAAAGACTCTCCTAATGTATGTTAGATCACTCTAAATGGCTTTATATTTACAGAAGATTACCTACACACTTTTTAAAAAATTATCTGAGTTAGAAAATAAAAGTTTCATTTTGGAATATCTAGCTTGATAGCTACAGAAAGTTATTTACAAACTTTTTTTAAAAAAGACAAAATCAGTGAGAAAATAAGGGTTTCCTTTTGGAGGCATCTCTTTTTTGAAAGTAAATTTCAAGACACGAACACCAAAATTTACAGAATTTGATAAAGGAAGCACACTGACACAATAATCACCCACCCTCTTATGCTAGCTTTCTAGTGCATCCTGATTCTCTAACAGCCATTTAAAGCTAGCTCACAAATGTCTACATAAGCTGCAGTGTGTGCAGTCTCCAGCGTAAACGTACTATGAGAAGCTTCTAAAATCTAGTAGACAGTTAAATTATAAGCTGCCTTGCAGTAAATCTAGATATTTTCCTGTGTGTTGAACTCCATAAGAGCCAGTAAACCAATCTAGGCATCTCATTTATGTCTAAAAGCTTAGATCTTAAGTTCAGCTGCAGTTATTGCTATGGTGCCTATATGTCTGTTGCTGAGTTGTATTTCAGAATCTAATTAACCAATTTCAATTTGTTTATTCTGCCTTTTTTTTAAATAGCTCATATCAGAAGCTGCGATAGAACTTAATGTGTGTGAGTTTATTTGTGTATTTGTTTTCTTGACAATGCACAATAATATTTCTTTAGAAAAGAAATCACCAGCTTCCTAGTGGACACATTTATCTTTCGTTTTGTTGCTTTAATTCTCCAATAGTATCCGGCAGGATTTCTGAGTGAAAGCAACAGACAGTAGCAGATGTTCTCCACTAAGAACTTTCATTCTTGCTTTGCTGGTTTTGTTGACTCTAAGCTGGAATCTTTGATACAATTATTGCCTCTTTGTATTGCTAATGGAGGACCAAGTTACCTTATATAAATTAAAGATTCCCAGTCGACAACTGCCCTTGAATACGTGAACTTGTACATTCTATAAAGCAGAATTGAGTTTGTACATTCTGTAAAGCAGACAAAGATGACACAACATCTCAGGCCAAATAATGTCCTCAACCCCTGTGTAACAGAAAGCTTTTAGGGTGGCTAGGGTGGGGGTAATTAGTAGGACTATGGGGTGAACCACCATCACCTATGGAACATGCTAAATTCAAAGAGCTGCTGGGCTAACAATGCTTGTGATGAGTAACTCTCAGTGAGGGATCTTGAGGAGGCTACTCCAATTGCTGCTTCATGTTGGACGTAATAGCACTAACTGGCTTTTCTCCACGAAGGCCAGTCAACTGAGCCAGGCAAGCATGAAGTAAAATAAAATTTGGCTTGTTTAAGGCACATTGGGATAGTCTGCTTACCCATGGTCAGTCCGTGTACCCACATCCAGTCCCATGCTGTCCACTGAAGTCCTTTGGTGCCTTTGATCAAGCTTCTTTCTGCTCAAAGGCTTAGACTCTCAGCCTGGAATACACACGGTGACACTGCTGGTGGATCTTAGGCCTGCATGAAAGGTTGGATTAGAACTATAATCTGCTAATATCATGAATAATTAGGCAGATCTTTAACTGCCAGCTTCTGCATATTTCTATAAATATCCACCAATACAGCCTGATGTTGTTTATACTGTCCTCAAGCTTCCTGGATGTGAGCCAGTGACAGTCCAGATGCTGTATAGCTCCATGTGCTAGTTAATAATCAGGACACATTTGCTCAAGCTAGGCACTTGGCTAGTTCAGCTGCCAGCCTGACAGGCCCTAGCTGAGCATTTATCTTGGAGAATGAGCAGAGAGCCTGAAACTCTTTGCACCTCCTCTAAAGTGTTGCTTGTTACAGAGGAAGAAGAGAGGAATACAGTAGCATCACTGAAGACATACTGCTTAAGTGGCAAAAATGGTCAGCTAAGTCAGTGGAAAAAGAAGGAGGGAGATGGATGCCTCCAGAGCATGACCTTAATACCTCTGTACTGTCTGTACTGCTGTGTGGGTGCATACTATGGTGTCTCCCACCATTCCGATGAAAGAACCACTAGAGTACATTGCGGTTGCTTTCTTGCTTGTACACCTGTTTTCCGTTGGAAATCAGGACTTGTGAGAGGAAATTCCAGCACTCACTACAATGGACCAGACAAGGCTACGCTTAGACCTCAGTATAAGACATACTTCCACAGAGTCTACAGGTTAGGCTCACCCAGAGAAATCCAAGTTTTAATTCTGGAGACAGGTCAGAATTTTGCAGCAGGGACAAATTCAAGTCAGGTAGAACTAGGGGATAAATTGAAATCTCTTTCAGGTCAGTACCCTACTCACCAAGCTCTAGAGAGGGCAAGTGAGTCCATCTGCCATTAGATATAGATATACTATACACTATTTTGTAGGCAAATGCAAGTTTAATTTGTCCTTACTGAAAACCAGTTGTGTGATAGGCCTCACACAGGAACCATATATCCATGGTAAATGCAGCAGTGAGTTTGAACTAAAAGGTCTTCTTTGTGAGATGGAAAAGATTCATGTTGAGCTGAGATCCTAAGCTAAGAAAGATCATTGAAGATACCCGTCAAGTGGGAACAAGGTGATGTCTACTAGGAACTCTTTTAAAACTGTTTTAAACTGTGTTTAAAAGATGGGGTGCTCTGGCTTTCCCAAGACCACAGTTAAAAAGCGATGGCTTGAGTTGTAAACCGTTACTTCAATGCCCCAGTATTATGTGTATTCAAAAGTTTCTTCTCTGCAGTTGCCCTTGCCAGGAATGAAAACAAACTTTGAATTCTTGAATATTCCTGCAAGGTTGAACTGTCATCTTCCAGACACCTCCAGTAGTTGCCCAAGCATTGCAAGCAGCTGGAGGCCAAGGACTCATAAGGTTAGTTTTAAAAATTAAAAAAATAGCTTGTACAAAAGTAGCATACCTAATTGGTAAGATAAAGTCACCTTCAGTAGAAGTAAGCTGAATTTGTGCTATAGAGCAGTATTAGAAATCGGTAATGACTGTGCTTCAGGACAAATATTCAAGACTTACTTGTTATACAATATCTTGGTGGAGAGATATTGTGAACAAAGTATTTCCTCAGATAAATCTGATATAAGGAATTAAACATTATCCTTAATTTTTCTAAGGGCATATGCTCAATTACTCAGCTACAGTTTATATCTGATTCCTTTAGAAATTTATATAAGACCCAAAAGTGAGTGTTTCAACGGGAGTATTTCTTAGGTTTTTCACTTAAATATACAAAATTACAGGTCTAATTTTATTATCATTCCTTCATGTCACATAAGTAAATTATCAAATATGCAATGCTTTTTGTATGACTGTTGTAAAACCCAAGAATTTTGGAATTTTTTAGGTATGAGTGTTGAAATACAGGTTTAAAGTTCTAAATAAAAAGGAATAAATAAATTTTTGGGTGTCTATCAGAGAACCCAACCTTTTTGCCAAGATGTAAGGAAGGTTGTGAGGTATTGAAAGCCGGCCAATGAAGACGACTCTTCCTGTCTGCTAAGCACTGGTAAAGCCATGTCTGGAGTACTTCACCTAGTTCTGGGCTCCCCAATACAGGAGACGTGGCCATACTGGAGAGAGTCCAGAGAAGTGGAGGTAAGGGACTGAAGCATCTCGCAATGAGGAAAGGCTGAGACAGATGGACCTGTTCAGCCTTGAGAAGGGAAGGCTCAAGGGAATCCTATCAGTGTAGATAAATAGCTGATGGGAAGGAATGAAGAGGATGGAGCCAGACTCTTCTCAGCAGTACCAACTGGAAGGCCAAGAAGCAATAGACAGAAATTAAAACATGTGAGGTTCCATTTGAACACAAGACAACACTTCTTTACTGTGAGGTTGTCAAGCACTGGAACAAGTTGCTCAGTGTCATGCTTTAACCCCAGCCAGCAGCTAAGCCCCGCACAGCCACTTCCTTACTCCCCCCAGGATGGGGAAAGAATGAAAGGTTAAAAGTGAGAAAGCTCATGGATTGAGATAAACATAGTTTAATAAGTAAAGCAAAAAGCTGCACATGATAGCAGAGCCGAACAATTCATTCACTGCTTCCCACCAGTAGGGAGGTTTTGAGCTATTCGCGGGAAAGCAGAGCTCAGTCGTGTGAATTGTGTGTAACAGTTACTTGGGAAGACAAATGCTGTAACTCTGAATATTTTGTCATCCCCCCCCACCCAACCCCCCCTCTTCTCCTTCTTCATCCCCACCTTTTGTTGCAGAGCACAGTGCTGCATGGTATGGAAGATCACTTTCGTCAGTGGAGTCAACTGTCCTGGCTGTGTCCCTCCCAGCTTCTTGTACACCCCCAGCCTGCTCACTGGTAGGGCAGCATGAGAAACAGAAGAGACGTTGATACTGTGTAAGCACTGCTCAGTGACAGCTAAAACATTGCTGTGTTATCAACAATGCTTTGGTCACAAATCCAAAACATGGAACAGTACAAGCTGTTGTGAAAAAAATGAAAGTTTATCCCAGACAAAACCAGTACAGTCAGAGAGGTAGTCAAGTCTCCATCCTTGGAAATACTCAAAACACAACTGCACATGGTCCTGGCTGCTCTGGCTGGACCCTGGCTCCTCTGAGCAGGGTGGCTGGACCAGATGTTATTGAGTTCCCTTCTGACCTAGACAATTCTGTGATTCTATGATAACTGAAGTCTTTGCATACAACAATATATTAATAAACACTTTAATGTAGCTGTGGAAGTTTTTTTTTTTTTCAGTATGTGGCTTAACTGGAAAAAGGTACTAGAAGTTCATATGGAAGTAACTTTGACAAGTTGAGAGAGCAAGTTCACACAAAATTAAAAATGTTGGATGATGGAATCCTGAACTTTAAGTTTACATTTTTTCCTATTATTTATTTAACAAACAGAATGAAAAATAACATATTACTTAACTAAAACAACAGATGGAAAAAAGAAACTGTTAGTATTGCCACATAACTATTGGTTAAAAAACAAAACAAACCAAACAAACAAAACCAAAATCCAAACCCAAACTTTAACAGCCAAGTAGTTTTAATTACTACAAATTCATTCTTGTGTTTATCAGGCTTGTCAAATCTACGTGGAAAAATCTATGTGGCAAAAAAGTATTTGATTGTGTAGTATTTGAATGTCCACATGAAGTAAAATACTGGTATTGCCTTGGAATAGGCCAAGCAAGGTGTAAGGAATACAGATTCAACTGTTCTGACTGTCAGGAGAATTGAAGCCAACTCTATATGCTTTTCATATAATGGTCTGAGCACTAGGCTGTGAGACATCTAGTATACTTTTAAAAAAATACTTATGTTTATATTGTCTTCATTACGAGGTGCAGAGTGGTGGTCCCTTGAGCAAATGGTGCAGACCAGTCTTTATCAGTATATACTGTCTGCAGAGAACGGAGCCAGAATGAATCCCATGTTCCACAACCAAATAAAGGAGGAGGAACAAATGATTCAATCCATACCGAAATCCAGGCACAAACTAAGATATACACATGGTTCATTATTATGACACTGGGCCTCAAAGTATAACAGTAAATGAAGCAAGCTGACAGCATATGCACCCCTGTAGAGTATGTTCTGTTGATGTTTTTCTGTTTTGTACTAATATGCAGCTGGTTTATAAGGTCCAGACAGAAGGTAGTCACAGCTGCTAACTACAAAGTCATTCTCCATATCCTGATAATTAAATATTTCATATAAATCAGAATGATGCCACTTTCAATATCCTATGGACCAGTAGATTAAGATTCCTGTCTGAAGTGGTAGACATCTGTTAAGATTTAAATACTTAATCAAATAGACTTACATGTTTGTCTCTTATCTTTACACATCCCAGGATACTTCTGATGAATTTTCCAAATCCTGCTGAATGCTCCAAGTCATTCAGAGGATGCACTTCCACTGCTACCAGCACCTCACTCATTTACTTCTTGAGCTATGGTATCAAACATGCCCAACTGGGATCAGCATATGAGCGCCCTTCTTTAGGGATTTTCTTACTAGTAGCCAATAGCGACTTCGTGAAATTAAGTGATTTTTTTCTGTTCTCAACATTAAGAACAAAAACAAGTATAAGTAACAAAATTTAAAAATCCCTGGGGAGCCAGATTCAAACCAGTAGCAGGTCTTCCTCCCACATAGCCTCTTGTCCCTCTGCTTCTGTATATCTGTTTGAAGACAGCAAATTCAGATTTGGATAGAAATGCTTGGGCTGCTTGTAAGTGTTGAAAGCATCGAGTTGTTGCAAGTTGTGTTTTATTCCTGCCGGCACTATTGCTTGCACATGTTGCAACATATTTTCTACTTCCAAGAGCTAAATTAGTATTACCTGCCCTGACTGCAAAAGAAGGTCTGTCACTAACTACATATATTCCACACATGCATACAGTATGAACAACGGATGTGCTTCTAAGGTGTCTGTGGGCCACTTACGGTATCATTCAGTTATACAGCACAAAGATCCTAAAGTGTGTGGGAGCCTCTCTTCTTACATAATTTGGGATGCTTTTATACTACAGCTTTTAACATACAGAAAAAGATAAAGAGTCTTTATTAGATTGAAGATGATGTAAAGATAAACTATAATATCCTTTTTTCTACATAGGAGAAGTTGTTGCTACCTTTACAACAGAACTTGGCTTTTTTATGAAGAATGATGTCAGAAAGTTCATGATGTCATTTATTATTTAGGGGCGCAGCAACTGTTAAGTAGAAAAGATTCACTAGGCCTTTGTTGGCTACCTGGAATGACTTTATATTTTATAAAATCTTCAAATCTCTTTGCTAGCCTGTCATCATATCCAAATTTGAGAGACAGTTCACTGCGTGCACCAGTGATATTAAGATGATTATTCTAGCTTATGTACCTTTTCTAGGGTCTTGCTATATTTACCCATTTAATTCTTTAATGATTTCTCTGACTTCTTCAATGTTACAACTTCTACATAATTAAAATGTCTGCAGCTGTTCATAGCTAGATACTGTAAGCTGACAAACTCATGTAAATCTTGGTGTTATGGATCTTGCTTCTCTCCCTGTATCATGTTTTATTTCAAATTTTTCATGTTTCTTTTCTTTGTCTGAAGCCATTGAATAACTGTTTTTGTTGCTACACTTTGTAACTTTCTTCCTGTCTCACTAAAACCAGCAAATGTACTCTGATTTGGGCCTAGTTCTACTTATAAATAATAAATTATAGGCCTACAGTCCTGCTTGAGAAAAAATCATAAGCAGTTTCCTAGAGTTTTTACTTAGGAAAAGAGTATAGCTGTGTTTTTTGCCCTATCTTGTATACTGACCATGGAGTTAGATGTCCTCCTCTAGAAAGGACATTAAAGTTTTTTCCTTTACTGTGACTCAGTAAAGTAAAATGCCAACTTCATTTGCATCACAGTTACCTATAAGTAACAAGGATGTGACTTGAAAATGCCTGGGGAAACATTAACACTATTTTCTACATGCCAGAACAATAAAGGCATTAACCACAAGACACCACTGTCTGTCAAATTAATTCTACATGCTGAAGTCTTGAAATGTACTTCAATCTGCCACTTATTAAATTCAGATAAGTTCTCTTTTTACTTGTCTCTTTTCTAAGCAAAAAGACTCAGTCTTCAATTTATTTTTGTGGCATCTTTTCTATATCCTGCTTTTTTTCATGTTGCCTCCTGATCTTTTAATATCCCTTTTGAGAAAGTGTCTAGTGTTAGGCACTGAAGAAATATGGGGTATTTGCACCATTTCTTATGAACCTATCTGATAACCTTAGTGCAAAATATGAAATACCTTGCAGATGTAATATAGTATTTCCTAGAGATGAAGCTGTGAGAATGATAAAATATGAACGACATAGCTGTTTAGATAATTTGGGAGAGCTAAACTTAGCATTAATACTAAAAAAAATTTAATAATTTATATTTGAAAAGGTGCACTACAAAAATAGTTACTTCCAAAACTGGAGGGTGCCAGCAGACTGAAAATAAGGAATTCAAGTGGAAATATTTTCTCCCTAAGTGAAACATATATCAGTAATTTGTCAGAGTTGGGTCACTGCAAAAGGCAACGCACTTACTTTTTTTTCCCTCTAGAGCGCTAATCTGAGATTGAGAGAAATTTTGACAAGATATGGAAATAGTACTGAGATAAATCTAAAAGGACAGGTGACAAATATTTTTTCAGTGCATAAGCAGTTTGAATTTCAGCTCACGTCTTTTGTCAGTAGGAGCAGCAAAACTCATTTACCTTATAGAAAACTTAGACTTTCCTATCCACCAGTTTTTCAGATCTTAGTTTCTTTTATTGTATCAGCAATTCTCTTTTTGATTCTTAATTAACTTCCTAAACTTGCATGCTATGGAACGGACAAAAGTTGTAAATAAGAAAACAAGAAAATCTGCAGTCTAGAAACAGTACTATATCTCCTCCTTTTCCCGTTCTGTAAACAGGCCAGTGTTTTTATAGACATTTTGATTCCAGCTCCCTTGGATTGCTACTCTTCTGATGAATTGACATGATTGGGGTTACTCAATAAGTAAGGGCTACAGTTTTGGTACGCTTTTTCATAGTGAACCATTTCTTGTATTACACGTTTCTTGAGCAATGTGTTCTCCTTTGTCATGTGTAGCACTACACACATTGGCAAAGCTTTAATAACAGTATACTCTGAGTTTAAAATTAGTTCAGTTCTGGGACCATTAACAGGTGTGGCTCAAATTCAAGGATTAAATCACCATCCTTGGAGGTATTTAAAAGAGAGGTAGACATGGTGCTGAGGGACATGGTGTAGTGGTGGTTTGGGCAGTGTTAGGCTGACGGTCAGACACAATGATCTTGAAGTTTTCTTCCAACCTAGGTGATTCTATGATTCTATGAAGTAAAACGACATTGTCAGCAGTTGTCCAGCTTAAGTGTTTTTATGTCTGTCTATTTGGAGTTTTGCCTTTGCTCTTCTGTGATTAACTCCTACTTACATTAATGGGTGATGTGCTTCCATCAGGGAAAGAACCTTCCTCTGAAGATGAAACATGAAAACTCTCTTCTGCTTCATTTTGCCTCTACGTTTTTTTTAAAGAAGAAATATTTTAAGGTTGTAGCACCAGTTAAATCTGACAGAAGAAATAATAATGCTTTGCTGTCTCTCAAATATGTATCCATGCCTGTGTGTATTTTTAAATGCGGTGCCATTGGCTTGATCTATGATGTAGCAACTGCTTTTGCTTGAAATACCTTTCCTGCAATATGTCAGTTTAGATTACCTTCTCCTTGATGAGCACATGAAACATCTTTCTTTGGATGTGGCATTAAAAGAAATGTTTGTCATCTGTACTATTATTCCTAAATAAAAAGTGCCACCATTTCACATCAAAGTCGCCGATTACAAAAGCAACAGAAGTTCTGTCTTTTTTATATATTTTTTCCTTTGTATTTTATGGTATATTTGATCAGATCTGTGATATGCAGAAGCTTATTTCTATACTACATGTGCACTGTGTTGAATCAGATCTTACCAAAGTCAGTGTAAATAACCTCAACTGACCTCATTTGGATAGAAACCTTGGGAGCAGGCTCCCTTTCATAGTGAATACATATACAGTTTCATTTTATTGGTTTAAATCTGGTTTTGGTTCATATTTGATCACAGATTAAAACCATCAGTCCTGTTCAGGTTCAGCCCTAGCTGTCAGTTAAACCACATGCAGGCACTTTCTCCCTTCCTCTGCCGAGAAGGAGGAGAGAATCAGAAGTGTAAAAGTGAGAAAACTCATGGACTGAGCTAAAGAAAGTTTAATAGGGAAAGCAAAAACTGCATCCACGCACAAAGCACAATGAGAAATTCATTCACTACTTCCCATCAGCAGAGAGGTTGTTAGGCAATTTAAGGAAAGAAGGACTTCATCGTGCATAACAGTTACCCAGGATGACAAATCTATCACTCCAAATATCTTGCCCTTCCTCTTTCCTCCCCCCAGATTTTGTTGCTGAGTATTGCGTTACCTGGTGTGGAATATCCCTTTGGTCACTCGGGGTCAGATGTCCCGGTTGTGTGCCTCCCAGCTTCTTGTGCACCCCCAGCCTGCTGGCTGGTGGGGCAGCGTGAGAAATGGAAAAGGCCCTGGTGCTGGGTAAGCACTGCTCAGTGACAGCTAAAACATCGCTGTGTTATCAACAATGTTTTGGTTACAAATCCAAAACACGGAACCATACAAGCTACTATGAAAAAAATTAGCTCTATTCCAGCCAAAACCAGCAGAAAACCATATGCTGATCTTGTGTCCGTATGACTGAAAAAAACACATTACATTAGGCATTAAGTAAGATGAACCATTAAGCATGAAACTAAATCGTATGTTTAAAGCTTATGTTAATCACAGAATCACAGAATGGTTAACATTGGCAGGGACCTCTGGAGGTCAGCTGGTGCAATCCCCATGCTCAAGCAGCATCAGCTACAGCAAGTTGCCCATGACTGTATCTAGACAGCTTTTGAATATATCCAAGGGAGGAGACTCTACCACATCTCTGGGCAACCTGTGCCAGTGTTTGGTCATCCTCACAGTGAAAAAGTGTTTCCTGATTTTCAGAGGGAACCTCCTGTGTTTCAGTCTGTTCACATTGCCACGGGCCCTGTCACTGGACCCCGGATCCATCCTCTTTGCACCCTCCTGGGGAGATGAGAAGCACCACAAACACCTGGAGGCATCCATGGCTGTCAGGCCTTTCCAGCCAGATAGCAGTGGCAAAAGTTGGAACATGGGAATGTGTTCTCGGTGCTTGAGGAGCATTGCAGAGCCCACAGTCCTCATCCCCTACCGAGCCAGCGGCAGCGGCACTAGGGATGTGCAAGGGGTACCAGAGCCAGCAGCTTCCTCCAGTGTCCTCCCAGGCACAGGAAGGATTGTCACCCCCAAGGTCAATCTATCTGGGGGCTTTTTGCCATCTCAGAAGCCCCTGAGATGGGTCCATGGCGGGAGGAAAGGGGTCAGGCAGTGGTGGTGTCCCTGGTAGGTGTGACCACCCCATGGGGCCGGAGGCAGGTCTTGCTCACATGCTCAGGGAACAGCCGATCACCAGCTCTGGGGTCAGGAAGGAATTTTTGCCCTGGGACAGACTGTCATTGGTCCCTGGGGGAATTTTCACCTTCCTCTGCAGCACTGAGCACGGCCCCTTGCCAGGGCTCCTCTGGGCCAATTTGGGTAAGTGACTGCCTGCTGCCTTTGCAGCACCAAGTCACCACTGGTGCCCTGTGTCCACGGTCAAGAAAGAATTATTTCTCCCTAGGGCAGACTGGCACTGGTCCCTGTGGGTTTTTCGCCTTCCTTGGCCACACTGAGCATGGCCTCTTGCCAGGGCTTCTCTGTGCCATTTTGGCTAATTAACTGCTTGCTGGTCTTGCAGCACAAAGATACCACTTTTGCCCTGGGTTAAGGGTCTGGAAGAACTTTTTTTCCCCTGTGGGTTTTTCACGTTCCTTGTCCACCCTGAGCACAGCCCCTTGCCAGGACTCCTCAGGACCACTTTGGCTAAATGCCTGCCCCCTGTTCTTGCAGGACAAAGACACCATGCTTCCTTCCCTGTACTTGTTACGAACAAGGACTTCTTACTGGAACTCGTTGCATGCAACAGGTATTAACTGAATGACAGACTTTTGCTTGTGCACATTTTGTCACTCACTTCACTCTTTGGCAATGCTATAGCTTTGACTTGTGACTTCTAACAGTGACAGCAACACATTAATAACCCATATAATAACTTTTCAAACCAAATAGCAGCTGTAAATCGGGATGACTTCAAGTTAGTTGTTTTGTGGTGTTTTTTTCTTTTTAAAATGAGGACAGGTTTAAAAAAGTATTGAAAATACAAAGGCTACTTAAGTTGGATGCTTGTGGGGACACTGCCTTTTACCACCCACCACTGAATTCTTAGCTTGAACTTCTGGCAAATTTAAATAGAAGTAGTGCTTATTTCCCTTTTTTAATATGTGTATGCAGTATTCTCTATTGTAGTCTTTGGAAGCCAAGCTGCAGGGTAGGTGAACGGGGCAGCACCCAGTCTCCATTGCCAGGAAAGGGGATGGTGATGGGGTTGGGCAAAGGTGAAGCCAGAAATGTGAGCTCCAAAATCACAGTCAGGAGCAGTAACGACCCCTGTGGCCAAACTCCTGGCAGAGGCATCTGCTTAGGGCCATGACAGTATCTGAGTCTGCAGTCAAAGCGGTCCCTCTGGTGCTGCATGTTTTGTTGCACAGGCAGAATGAATCTGTGGTCTGTAGCTGTCTTCTCCTCGAGAACACTCTCATTAGCAATAGTGACAAATGTTGGAGTTTTTCCATGTAGGAGAAATCATAAAGAATGGAAACTAATGGAAGCAACAACTGTCTTGGGAGAGTAACTGGAAAGTACAGCATATATATGTTCATAAGAAAAAGAAGCTGGGGATAAGGACTGTACAAATCTTGCCCTCCCCTTCCCCATAGTTAGGGATTTTGTTGAAGTATTTTTTCTTATTTTCCATATATGTCTTTTATTATCTGAGCTTTCCTACTTCATTTTGTATTGAATACTACATTAACTTCAGACAATCATTCCCCTCTTAGAATGATGCTCTCATATAGATACTTTTCCAGATAGACTGTATTGGCTTTTTGTCAGAGACTATTTTCTACTTTCCGGTGCTAGGAAAGAATATTCTTAGAATGCTAGGCAGAACCAGTTTGAAATATCAATTTCTTAAAGGTATGATATGTTACTAAATACTGTAGCATACCATATAGGTTGCCATAGTCTGCTGTGAAAAGGCATTTAAAAAAAAAAAAAAAAGGATATTACCTACGTGAATCTTCTGGCATTTCTTACATCAGTTTGATTCTTTTCATAAATTCTGTTCTGAAACTAAAAGGGTCTAATTTTCATCACTTGGGAAAAAGCATGATCAGAAACTATTTCCTCCCCCAACTTGCACTGTTGAATTTTTGACACATATCACACATAGATTTGCCACAGGAGTGAAGGGAAGATAAAGGTATTTTCATGCTCAGGTGAGCATGTTCCCCTATCTGCTGATGTAGGCTATAACTTTCTACCTGTTCCTTAGATCAGTCCTGCATCGCAAAACATTTGGCCAGAGGATATTTTGGTACAATATTTGTCCTAGCTTAACCTTAATGAATTTACAGCACTGTTTTAAAAGGCTGGAGTAGAGCTTGTCCTTTAGCTTGTCCTTCATCCTGTCCTGGAGCCCCAAATTTCTCTCTAAAATGCCTGCTCCTCTTTTGGGAAGAGAAGAAATGGGGTCAGCAGCTTACTGTCCTCAAATACCTACAAGGTGCTTGCCTTAGAAGCTCTCTGATTTTTGTGTTATGTCAGATACTCACAGCAAAGAGAAGAAGACCCAATAGACAGGTTCAAATTCAACTGCATTTTCCTTTATAATATTTCTTAAACAAGAGCAATTTTAAGATATCATATCTCACTTCTATCAGTCTCTTGAACCATCTTGGTTCCCAGAATTATTTGAATTCTCCTTCTTACTGTATGCTTCATTCAACCTTTTGCAATTGAACCACCTTAACAGGATATGCAGGTTTTGTGATCCATTTACAGCAGCTGAGGCTGTTATTTTGAATCCTAAAAAATCTATTGGCAGTCCCTTAATTTTTAAGCTTCTGGGATACTAGCCATTTGGGAATTTTCAAATGAATCTTTACATGAAGTGAATTCTCCAGTAGACTTGCGGTAAAATGTGAGGAAGAAGTATTGGAATGATGTAATTGACTACAAAGATAAATTGTAATGTTCTGCTATAGTTGCAGTTACCAAAGTAACATTTTTGGTAAAGCCTTGCTATTTTACATTTTGGAGAGTCTGAAAGAGTCAAACACATTATATTAACCAGGTCTATCACTGACAGAAAATAATAAAAGCTTTTGATCTTAGAGGTCAGAGCTAACTTTTAGAACACTGTTCTACAGTGAAAACTTTGAAATGCACCTCACAGGTTTCAGGGTTGCTTGTCTCCTTCAAAGCAGAGGCTACAGAAGTCCGTAATGATACTGCTGCTTTTGGCCAGTCTTCAGAAAGCTTCATTCTGCTCTGGCTGGCAGGTGAGCACAGGTTGAGTTGGGGCAAAGTGAAATATTGCAGTTGTCACTAAAATATCCTTTGCAAGAAGGAGTCAGATTTTTGAGGGAATGGGTGTGTAAAGCATTTAGGAAAAAAAAAATTGTCACCTGTCAGTGCTCAAAATCAGAAGAAGGAACAGAGGCAGCTTGAGGTGTTTATAAGGCGACAGGTGTAAATGTAACAGTATATTAACTTCCAAAACACATCAATAGAGCTAGTGGGTTTGGTATGTATGTCTAATAATGTCCAGTAAAAGATTATCCAGATTAATTGGCCATTATGAGTCATGTTAAGAAAACAAACATACAAAGCCTTTTTTACTACTAAGCCTTGCAAGGTTCTTTTAAAAAGTTCGTGGTCTCTGAAATGAGTGATTTCTGCTTCCAGAATGACCAGAAATACAATCTGCTTCTAATTACAGTTTTAGTTATCTTTGTAAGAGGAAACATATTTTAAGTCAACGAGAATTTAAGAGGAATACCAAAGTTGCAGAAAAATGGTTAGCATGAAATGAGCATGGGTATTTAAGCTTTTTGGCTTGTCCATTTTTTTTAATGTACAGACTATTAATTCTTATGGATGGGTGGGTAAAACTTACATTCTGACAGCATTACTCCTCTCACAAATGTAGGTTATAAAGTTTTCCTTCCCTTAGAGGCAATATTACATGCTTAAGTTATGAATGTGAACCACTAGAGCAATGCAAACCGATGGAGAGTTCAGATCACATCACATCAAAGTTTAATGTCTTATTAACAATTTCAATATTTTAGCCCTAGTCTTTAAAATAAACAAGGCAAAGAGCACCATAAAATTAGATTAAATGGTGAGGATTTGGGACTATAATCTGGAAACTATAGCAATTTTCTTAATAAAAAAAAATGGATTTATATAATTACATGTTCAACTGCTATGTTAATATCAGAAGGTCTTTCACTCCTGCACACTTGTTTATCATCTTTTCCTATTGCAGTTATTGTGGGTGACATTTACTTTGCAAGCTCCTTTTAATAACAAGTGATCCCAATAGTATGTCAGCATTGAAAAGTATTTTCTCTAGTGAGAAAACCAAAAGAATAGAGCAGAGAAAGCACGCTGCTTTTTAATTTCTTAAGTCTTGACTCCAGGAAGAAAAAGAAAAGGAAGAGCATTCAGTAAGCTCACAGAAGAATAAAACTTTTTGGTCTTTATCATGTCACTGTGCATTGCGGTCCTACTTAGGCTGCGAATCCTATTGCAAGTGGGCTTATTCCAGTGCAATTTAAGAAGAATGTGATGCAACAGTAGTATCAGTAACTGCCCACTGGATAAGCATTGCAAAGTGCTTTGGAAAGCCACTGTTTTCATGTCAGTTATATTATGCCTTTTTTCCACTACTATCGTTTTAGGGATTGGTGGTCTGGACACAATTGTGATAAGTATCTCTAGAAGAGAAGGACTTTGACTCTTTTCAAAAGGTAACAGCTTAGAATGCTATTCCTTGAGTGGATTGTAAAGACTTAATTGCCTATTATTCAAAGATCCTACATATCCTGAACACGTGGAGGATCTCTTCACAGGAATTCATTGGTAGCTATAAGCAGTATTAGCTTCCTATAGCTGTAATTGCTGCAGCATCAGAAAATTTATAATTTAATATTTTATCAGACCCAAACATTTCCTTTATAGTTTTTTAAAAAGACGCAAAAATAATGTTGTTCACTAAAATAGAATTATGTAATTGTTTTGCAGACTCTTTGGTAGTAACTGGAGTTGATTTCAAGAGATTTGAGGTGGCAGTTGGTTGGTGACAACTCCCACTCCTTTGCAAAGTATTATGTATATTTGCAGCAAGATTGACATACGTACTTGTCTGACAATATGCAGGGGTTTGTAGTGAATAATTTAAATTTATGCACCACAAAAGAAGTATTTTGTCACACTTAGAAACAAAGCATTTCAGCTGCTTTCTCTGCCTTTAAAAACATAAATGCTCTAGCTTTATTACCCATTCATTACTTTAGTTTAAAACGTGTGTATTATCCTGCTCTACGTAAGCAGTACTCATATAACAAGACAGAATTGGGCTTTTTGTATCTGGTCTTCTACTTAAGCATTTCCATAAGACTAATTATTTTTTACAAAGCTACCCTGTCAATACTTCTGGTGAAATTAAAAATACTATGGGAATACATCATTCAAATTCAGCCTAAGCTCACAAAAGGAATGTTAAGAGAAATACTGATGAAAGCGGGGACCAAAAAATTGTTTATGTATTTTCCCTGCATCATTACATTGCAGAACTTTGTCAGTGTTGAACAGTCTGTTTAATTTTTTTCCCCCTTTTTCTTGTTTTCCTCTCTTTTTTTCTTTGTATTGTTTTTTTTGTTGCTCTTGTTATTGTTGCTTCTTTCTCTCTTCTTTTGTAAATACCTAAAAGTTTAGTCAGCCTCTTTACTTAGACCCAATTGAAGTCCAAACACATGCTAATGAAATTCGAAACACAGGATAATCAAAGTTCAAAACCCACGTTTGTTATGTTTGAGATGAGAAAGAAATGCAACATAACCACTGTAATGTATCATCAACTTGTTCGGCCCTTCAACCGATACACCTATCCAAGGGCTCTTCTGTTACTGCTAATATTTTGGAACTATTTAATATTTTATAACTTCTGACCAGATGAAGTTTGCAGGCAGCAATTGGAACTTAAGTAACATGTTACTTAGCACAGATTATGGCTGAGATGAAAGTCATCGTCAGCTCAATTACCTGGGATTATAGTATGTCTGGATATGTATGTGACTCTTAGAAATGTTGATTCACTTGTAAATCTGCTTTCCACTTTATAGTACAAAGTTTCCTCTTTGGATGGAATGTGTTTTAATCTAAGTTGCTCACCTAGGTTTACATGCTCAGTTCCTGCTTCTGCATCCATTATACATATCTCTCTCACTCTTTTTTGTATTCAGTGTGCGTATGTATGAAGTTTAGGTAATACAACATCAACTAGAAATATACAAAAAGGAATACACATTGTATGCCACTTCCTGCTGATACAGGAATGCATAGAGGCCAATTTAAACCTTAAAAGTCAGATACACAAGGCAAAAAGCTATGAAGAGGATTGATCCTAACTAGAAACTCCTCAAATAGTAGAGACCGAGCAAAACACCAATCTTTTAGTATAGTTTTGAGTCAGCACGTGGAACAAGTGCTTCCAGCTTCCCTGTTACACAGGTAAGTCACAATTCCTCAGGTGTTTATCCTGGAGATTTGTAAGCTCTTTCTCACATGGAGGGTTTTTTTTTCCCTCTGTAAATGGCTTCTGATACCTTACTCCATGTGTTTATTCTGTAACAGGAATGGCCAACAGCAATGTGCGGCTCTAAGTGTGTTTATTTACTTCCTCCCTTTTTCTTTTTTTTTTTTTTTTTTTCAGAGTCAGAGGGAGGAGGAGAAATGAAGAATGGTGTGACAGATGCTATAGCTAGGTATTTTATCTGTGGCTCTTTAACATTGTATGCTTTCTTTTCTTGGTCTAAAAAAGCTTCACCAACCCTGTAATATGAAATTTAATCATGGATTATGTTGGTTTTCTATTAAACTTTACTTTCTGTAGTGCTGTTCTATCTATATTTTGCAAGTAGTCATTTATCATCTTCTTAGTTGGGAAATGTAGTATTCTTTATCACTCTGAATGTGCCTGCTAGGGAAATGAATGTAAGGCTGTAGAAGGAGTGAAGAGCTATGACTTCATGTGTTTCTACTGTTTCTTTATGTGGCCAAATAAGTTAATTCACTTTATCATTTATCTGCAATATGACCAAAATGATGATTCTTTTCACATAGTACAAAAGCCATGTAAAAATTCTCTTACTTGATGTCTCCGTAATACTACATGGTTTCTGTGTAATATAGCAAACTTGAAATGTTCTATTTGCCAGCATTATGTAAAGGTCTTAATCTTAACTATTTCAAGCCTGCTCAAGTTTTTAAATTTTTAATAGTTCCTCACATCACTACAGAATTATATTTATATCTACTAAAAAGAGTCCAGTTAATCTATATGATTTTTTTAAACTCTGATAGAAGGTACATTATTTCTCAATGTGATTTTATTTCAGGCTTCCTTCAAATATTGTCTGCAACTGACAAAGTCAGTGCTGCTTCAGGGAAGCGCATGTGCCAAGAAACACATCAAGAATTCAAAAGAATTTTTAAGATTTAGGCCTTTGATGCACACGACTCTTTCTTATAACATCCCTCTACTTCAGTGACAATTCTGATGTGATGTTTAATATATATGCTACTACATAAATATGCATTGATTAAAACTTATGCCAATTTAATTTTCAGAGTCACTCTCAGAGGGACATTTGAGCAACAACTGAAGCTAAATCAGTGCAATGTAATATACCATTTTGCATGCTCTTCAATGATTGCGATTAGGGAGACATCTTTCTAATTGCTGTAGAGTTGCTTGTGCTCATCAGAAAATCACTGAGTCTTCTCCCCAGGTAGTTAAAAAAGCCTATATAGCATCTCAAAAAGGTTAAAACTTCATTATTTACTTTCATAACTTTTATTGACACAAAGGAGCTAAACTCAGAAAAACAGAGGATCTTTAAAGAAAGAAATCAACATCTCACTCTAGTTCCATCCATACTGAAACAAATCAGCAGGTGCTTCTGAGACAGAGAGGAACTTGCTTATATGTAAGATTGTAGCTCACACAATAAAAAGTAAGTATTTTTCCTTATTTTTAAAGCTATATATAACAAATATAATATGCCTATGCAAGGTTAGCTGATGTGCTTTTTGAGCTTTCCTATTATTAATGGAGTAGACATTCAAAATAGATATTCAGCTGAAACGATCAGTTCTTAGGTTTAACAGGTTGAACAACTTTTCTCTCAACTTAGTAAGACAGCAACATACACAATAAAATAACTTGTAATTCTGTAAAAAGCTTAAACAATATGAGATTCTTCCCTATAATAGAAATAACTTACGATTTTGTAATAGAGAACTGCTGGTGAAAATAATTTGCACTGACGGGAATTGTCTTGTTTCAAGACAGTATGGCTTGGGTTATATTTCACAGATAACACAGTAGTGAGGGAAAGGCTAGGATTTCGGTCTAGATCTTTTCTCAAATCTAAATTATACTCACTGCCTAAAACCTTTAACTGAGATGAACATTGACTGATTTGTAAATCATGACCAAGTAACATGTTCTCTGTTCTTTTATATCTTTCGTTGTTAACTCTGTGGATCTTTCTATTTGAGCATGAAGGGTGATATATACGCCTGTCTTCACTTGCACATAGAGATTGTTGTGTGTTTAAAATAATTATCTTTGTAGCATTATAATAGTCCTGAAATTAATTTCATTGCAATATTACCAACATGATAAAATATGAAGTGTTTGGGGTTTTTTGGCTTTCTTCTTTTTTTTGGGGGGCGGGGGGGAAGGAGGCATTATTCAGTTTTTAAACAATTTGGTTATTTAAAGCCAAATTATGCACTCCAGGTTAAAAAAAAATAAAACACCTTTGGTTGGGCAAAACATGGGTTTCCAGTCTGGAAGCATGGTGTTTTTCCCTAGTGTATCCGGGACACATGAAATCATCTGCATTCATGCTTTCAGTCCCTGGAAGATTGTCTGCCTGTATTCAGCAGTCCATTTTGGATCTCCTCTAAGCATTATAGTTGATCATTAATTTGGAGAAATCATCTTGTTCTGTAGTCCTACTGATGGTGCATATCTACTGAATCTGGTTGTGTGGTGATCTTGCATAAAATGAAAACTACTGGGTTTTACTCATATTACATCACCCTATAGAGAAAGTTGAGAAACTACAAGTTAAAAATATACAGAATTGTTTATCCAAAAATAATAAACTGATGATAGGAGCATATGTAACACTTTGTGTCCATTTCCTGCCTTCTCACTCTGACTGGACATTTTAAAAAGGAGGATTCACAACATTGTACAAAAAAAGTGGCAGCAATGAGGTGAAGGTATGCTACATTTATTACGGAACTCTTTTTTTAAATAAAAATTTATTTGTTTTCTTTTGTATGACCTTTCACTAATGTATAAATGTCTCTACTCACTGATGCATTTTTGTCTGTTAGATACAGCAAGTAATGCTGCAAAACCTAGGCATTGCTAAAACATGGGCTTTAGGAGCAGGTTCCTCAAAGTCACCCTTTGGAGCTGATAAGACTGACAATATGACTGGCTCAGGATAAATAGTAATCTAGGGAGAAATGTATTTTAGAGTGTGCTTTCATTTCTGTTTCTTTCCTTTTACTCCCATGAGTGTCTGATATACTCTTCAGCACACAAGTTTACTCTCAGATTTACTTTTCAGGCAACGCCCCAAAATTTAGTAACCTTTTGCTCTTTCTGGAGGTCCTCCCCAGAAAGGGGACCACAGGTTTTGCACCTAACAGCAGTGGCACGAGGGGTGCTTGTAAGACACCACACTTTAGAATACAGAAGGATTAATATTTTATCAACATATGGGATGATAATTGATAAAACCATGTCCAATCATTGGACAACAGGTTTAACCTATGATTCTGAAATGGTTGCCTAACTCTTCATAATAATATTTAGGGCCTTTATTATGTATGCTTAGCCCTGGATTTCCTTCTTGAGATGAATCTTTTATGAATTTAGATCTCTCAGGATAACATTTAGGAAGTTAGTTTCCACTCTTTGTAAACTGTGTGAGGTTCACACTGCTATGAGCAAATGAACTTGAGATGTTGACCACTGACCACTGAACACCTGTCATTTTGACAGTGGAATTTACTGAACCTGCTTGTTATTGTATATGAGTACAATTTTAAATTTAAGTTTAAAAGTGCTAAGTGCTAACCTAAGCCCAGCACAGGTTTAGATTAAGTGCTGCTACAGATAGATGCCCATCTAATTTTGATGCATTGTTTCCAGAGGTTTCAGGGATTTGGATTACTTGAGATTTTTTGAATTTTGTTGGAATTTGAATGTAACACTCCTTTGAGTTCTAAAATACTGAAATGCTGTTTTATGTCAAGATGAATGTGATCTAACAAACTGAAAAACAACCGATAACCCTGAAAAACATGAACCTTGAGCTGGTAAACTGACATCCCTAGGTGGTTAAGATTCTGCAGGTTTGTCTTGCTACATAAACTGTAAAAACTACTTTTGCGTCACTGGAGCTGCACTAATATTGTGATGACTGCTTGATTTAACTTACAAGTCAAATGAGTGTTTCATTATTGTTGCATCCTGTGTTTGAAACACTGTACTCTTCTCTTGGTCACAGAAAGCCTCATACACTACCAAGTTCTGCTGCAGTAAAAATGTTAATTTGAACTTACATGAAACAATTTCACAAAAGGTTCTTCTTGGATAAGAAAAAAACAAACCCCCTCTTTTTATTTAAAAAAAAAAAAATCCCCTAAAGAATTAATTTCCACTCTAGCAATCAAAATGCTGATTTTAGCATGCAAGTGAGTAATTGTTGCTGAAGCACTGGGCATACTGCTGCTGTGCCAGGCATGCCAGAACTGCCACTAAGGAGCTGGTACTTGCATTTAGAGACAATGATGTCACCCAGTTGACTCCAAAATAACTGTCCCCCTAAAATGTTAAATGAAAATGCAGTGTTTCTCAGAAACTACAAATCTACAAGTACATTTTTGCATTTTGTATTTTTGATCAGTCTTCACTTTCTTGCTTAGCTTTGTTAACACGTCCTAGACAAATTTCTGTTTAATGCAAGTTCTTCAATAAATCCTCACTAAGTTCTTGCATTTCATGGGAGTTCTTAATTTACGTCTATCCTAAAGTTAGGAAAACATTTTTATCTTTGCAGGACAGTGTGGTGTTATAGTTTAAGAGGCATATGCATTCAAAGCACTTTTTGGTGGGTTTTTTTTGATTAAAACAAATAAGCTTCTTCCTCTCTAGAAAGATGCCAGACTGCTAAGATTTTAGTTGAACATAAAAAACATGAGAGTACTGAGGAATGGTTTAATAAACTTACTTAATACACAAATATGAAACAGTGACTGCTGACAAGGAGAGAATTATGGCATTGGTTTTTTGAGCAAAGAAGCACTTTACATTAATAAGGACTCTTTCAGTGACTTTAATCCTTATTATTTTGATATCTCCCGTCTTTACTATGCACAAAATACTCTCCACACAGAGGCAACATTTTCAGAAGAATGTGACCTACAGTGGTAAGATCCTCTTGGGAAAATATGTAGGAAGGATAGATAGAAAAAAAAAGAAGTGCACCATCTATTTGTGTTTATTGCTGTTTTTTCACTTGACACATAATGGGTTAGTTTAAGGATTAAATAATGATTATTATAAGACGCATACAAACATAGTAAATACTGATTAATTGTAGGACTGAAATGGCAAGAGTAGACTCTGTTTACCCATTACTTTTCCCACCATTCCTCCATGATGTAGCTTTTCCCTTGCCTATTCCTCTTTCTCCTTATGACTCCCTTTCTGTTTGCACTGACATTTGCAGAGTCATTGCACAGCTGTGTACTTCCCATCACCAGTGTAGCTGAATGAGTACACTCATATGGTACATAAATGGTACATCAAAGGTTATATTTAAAAAGATACTTAGGTTTTGCAACACTCAGTACTTTCAGAATTCAGTGGCAGCTCCATATATTGTATGAGAGCTTGTAAAACTCTAGAAAGGTGGCACCCAAAAATCAAGAAGTGTGTTGCAAAACAAGAGTCTGCCTATATTGAGGGTTCTGAAAGCAGCGTGCAGGAAAGCGTACAGCTGTATTGCTGCTGCCTCCGTAAGTGAAGAACGTGCCTTGATAGTCTGCATCTAATTTTTTTAAGTTCGAAACCCCTAGTCAAGGACTGAGTATTAAGTCTTTTTGTTTCATGTAAAGTACACCAATTATCCTTGTATTAGGGACTGAATATCGAAGATTTTCTGGCTGACATTTTATCAACGTGACAGAGATATTCTATCTCCTTACAACTAAGTGAATCCTGGCTTCTGTTTTGCACAGCAAAACTGTTTCAAGAGCAACTGTATAGATTCAGGCTTTCTCAAGAGCATAACGGAATAGTTGTTGAGTAGGGTAAATTGCTTTACAGGCAAGGTCTGGAAACGTATCGTCTGCATAAAGCTGACAGTAAAGTAGAGTATAGAGGCATTTAGTGAAAAGCAAATGGTTGAACTCCGCATCTTAGAGTACAAACCCCTTTTTCTTTGCTGATCTTCCTGTCATCTTTTGAGAAGAGTCAAACTATGACTACATTTAATTTTAAAGGTACTCTTTTGGGACACTATCCTATAAGCCTTCCAGAACTGAATTCCCAGTTCAATTATGACCCCAAAAACTTGGACTGGACAATAATTTTCTTTTTGACACTCCAATCTCTCAAGCCCCCTCATATATAACAAAGATGCTTAACACTAACTTAAGTCATAAGAACTGAAAGCATTATTTTTGCTTCCTTGGAGAAAAACACAAAAAAATGAGACAAGATAATTTCTTTCAGTTAAGAGTAAACTCATTTCAGGAGCTCTGGATCAGGAATCAGCTACATGGATTATTAGATCCCACTAGCAGTAATTGAGAATAAACTTGTCATAGATAGGGTACAGGTATTCTGGAGTATTGGCTCCTACAGAAAACTTGCATATGCCAACAAACTTATTCCTTTAGTATTAGAGTGGGAAGGTCAATATGTAAGAACATTCTCTCATTGACTAAAGGCACCGAAATACCACTAAGAAATTTTCATTATTCATTTCCATGTATTACAGTTTCCTCAAACTCATTATCTTTATTTAAAAACATTTGCAACCAGATAGTGAGAGTCTTTAAAACCATTACTTCATATGCATACATAAGCATGCATTATGCATATCACATGCATAAGCTAATAAGCTTATTAAGTTACACTGTAAGTAGAGTTAAATATTACATCTTCATTAAATAATTTCAATATGTGTGGATAAATGTCTTTCTAACATCACTACATTTATTAAAAAAATCCTGAATGATCTGTGTGTACACAGTTCTTGAGTCTCTGGATGCTGACATTTAAAGTCAGCTCAGAGAAACAGAGGGCAGAAGAACTGTGACATTTCACTTTGGCTGGAGATCTGTCCTTGTAAATTAGCTCATGCTGCTACACGACGGAGAATCTATCAAAGTCCCTAAGTGTAAGTCTTGATATCCAGTCAGTGGCTGAAAACATCAATACTTCTACATACAAATAATCTACATTTCTCTTTGGCACCTGTGACCTTTATCACATACAATTGTAGATGTAGCTGTCACAGAATGAACTGCTTAATCCACATTTCAGTGCCTATGTAAATCTCTTGCTCATACGAAACATACACACAATAGCAAGTTATCTTGTAACAATTTGTTTTACTTATTCCTTATGAAAAGTTTCTCAAATGCATAGTTTTTCAATTTCCAGACTGAATGTTTCTCCAAATTCTAAACCAGATGGTGCCTGGCTGATGCTGCTTCTGTGGAGTATTTCAGGATGCAAATAAGTTACTCATTTTTTTTTCTCTCTAAAGTAGCTATAATGATTTCGTAGCCTAAGATCCTTACCCTCTCGAACATTTGAACAAGCTGTCCAAATACTCCATTGGAAAATGGTTGGTTTGCAATTTTTTTTCTGCAGCCATGCTACAGAAAATAAAATGGAGCAGAAAGAAGGAAGAATTACATAATAAGTAAAGCACAAGGAGGAAAAAATAGATTGATCATAATGAATCAATAATAATTTTTCTTCTTGTCATATAGCTGCTCATCATGTTAATGACCATCCCCTTTTTATGCCAATGCATGCAGAAAGAGTGAGAAACTTTCTAGAAGGATGAAGTACTAATGGTGACCTAGAAGTTACCTGTACTTCTGTAGGAAGGCAGGTGATAGGAATACCTGTCATTTACTTAAAATTATACATAAAAATGCAGCAACATCTAAGAAAACAATAGGATATTTCCTTTTTTTTCATTAATTAACAAAAGATCTCCTGAGCATTAGCAATAAATCATCCACCTTGTGTGTGTGTGTTTCATCAAGCAAAGCAATCACCTTATCTTCAATGAAGCCAGCTGCTGATGAGTATGAGAATTCTTACAAGCACAGGGGTAGGAGGGGAGAAATTCTCTGCAATTTAAATAAGGTTTGAAATGTCAGACTCTCCTGGATTGCATCTCTTCCTAGTTATGTATGAAAGCCCCATCTGATTTATTCAAGGACATGTTTTATAACCCAAATTTGCAGTGTTGCTAATAAGGAGCAGAATATATATACCCTCAGCAGGAGGATGATTTAAAATGCTGTCACAGTGATACAGGAAGAAACATGCTTTGAAAAGAGATTTCTTTGCTTGTCACTTGCATTACTGCAGATATAAAACCTGATTTCACTCAGTACTTAAAAAAACCCTATTTTAATCAGGTTATCTTTTCCTAGAATATCCACATTAACATTAGAAAACGTTTCTGTTATCTTTACTTATATCTTTCCTTCTGTGTAAAGCAAAAGTCTTACGGGAGCATTTTTAACAAGAAAGCACCACTGATGACAATAAAGACTTAAATGAACAGCCCTCATTATTACACTTTTTAACAAGAGTATCAAGGCAAAGAATGAATACATAAAAGACACTGGGAGGGGAGTGACAATGTTAGAGACAAACAAGACATTGCCAAAGAAACTGTGCAGTACTTTAAGTAGCACATTCTGCCCTGTTTTTAGGCATTTGTTTTTTAAGTGATTCAGCATGTTCTTGCTCTAACTCCATCTGCTTTATGGATCTCAGAAATCCAATAAATTTTCTCCTTTGCACTTGAGGAGACTGGCATGTACACATGCAGGGGTCCAACTGAATTTTTTCAGAAATCCGTGAAGACCACAGTATATCTGGTTGCATTGGACTGGATCTAAGGGGATTCAAAATTAATGGTTGGCTATCTCGTACATTTCTCTTTTATGCTGCTCACAAGAGTGAGGAGCAGTGTTTCCTTAACTGGGAGAAACCATGACTGCTCTGGAAAAGCAAAGAAGATAATCCTATCAGAATGGCATTAGGCCTTTCTGAGTGGCAGGTCATTTTAGCTCTGTAAAACAGTGCTTCCTGGACCTGAAGTTACTATCTGTTCTTATGCCATGTAGGCTTATCAGGCTCTGAAGGCGCCCACGATGCTGGCACCAGGCTCCACCATGAACTTTGAGACAGCCCATTCATTGTGCTGAGGTGGTTTTTGATGGCTGTTTTTACATCCGTAGACTGCCAAGAATATACCAACTCAAATTTTGAACCCCAAATTTTATTGTCTGCAAACCACAGCTTGAATGACACCACTCCTTGTAAGCCCTTACCATAAGAAGAGCTCCTTGTTAATCAGTAACATTTATGAAGGAGAGTGTAAGATAAATTGTTCAGATTCTAGAGATGACAAAATACGGAAGGAATGTTCTCCTGTGTGTATCTAGCGTGGAAATGGATGGTAAGGAACAGACTAAGTGTTATTGTAGCCTAACCACTTTGGCTGTCACTGATACTCAGAGTATTCTATGGTCCTTATGTCCATCAGTTTCACAAAAGACTGCTTTTGTCCAGGAAGAAGTGAATAGATCGAGCAGCTCTTAATATGATCTTGTGTTACGTTCTTTGCATTTTAGAATCATAGAATCCTTGAATCATAGAATCATAGAATAGTTTGGATTGGAAGGGACCTTAAAGATCATCTAGTTTCAACCCCCCTGCCATGATTTAATATCTCCTTGGCTTACTTGGCCAACATCAGGCAGGGCATATGGTGCTTGTGACAGTTCCCTAAACATGGGCATATTTCTGATGTCCACTTGCTCTGAATCTAAATACATGAATCCTGATAGAGGTACACAGATTCATAATATAGCATATATAACCTGGCATATACAGTGGCACAGTGATTTTTTAATTTTTTTTTAATTGTCATCTCTTTTTTTCCTGATCACTCTTAACATTTACTTTAAATTTTGACTATTTTTACCCTTTTGACAGGAGCATTGTAATGGCACTCAGATTCATAGTTCCAAAGACCTCTTTCCTGAGTGCAAATGGGTTATCTGGAATCCCTTATTGCCACATATAGTTATGGGTTTTCTTTCTTCTTTCACTCGGTTATAACTTTGTACTTGGAACACTAAATTTCCAAATGTCAATTTATTATCCAGTCAAAAAAATGTAAACTCTTCTGGAAGTTCTTGAAGAAGATGGGAAGATATTCTGAAAGACATAAACCACTGTATTTTTATCCTATGTTCCTTTATAAGCATCTGCTCTTGACACCACAAGAAACAAGATCTTTGGTCAGACTCAGTACATCTGTGCCCCTAACCTTCTGCTGTTCTTCACTGTCAGCTTCTGGGCTGATAAGTGAATTCTGTGAGATCACATTTCACACTTTTTGTGACACATGTTACCTTTTGTGCTCTTAATCTGGGATTTAGAATTCTAAATGGTATTAAAACTTCTTTTTCTGGAAGCAATTTTACAAAGAAGATTTAACTCTGTGCATGCATTCAGCCCTTGTTTTGTAGAAGATAAGACAAATAGATGTTCTCACCCTAACACCTTCTGAGAAACATTTTAATTTACTTGTGCACACTGACCTTTAATTATGTGAAAGATTGCAACTGCAGTCAAAAGCACTTCAGCTGCTGAAGTTGGCATAGCAGTTTATGCCTAAAATGATGTTCAGAAAATTAGGAGGATTTTAATCTGTCCTGTACCACACCTGGGACAGAACAAGAAAGGGCCACTTTCTTTTCTGTAGCAATGTGTTCATTGTCCACAGTAGTTCATTCGTTCTCCTTTTCCCATTAATATGTTTTTCCTTTCATTTGAAAAAGAATTAATCATATTGGGCAAAAATGATGTATGCTTTATTCTCCACAGTCTTTTCCAGTCAGAGAGGACTAAAGAGACTCCTCTCTTCTACAGGCTCCTTCTTTCACCCCTGTGTTAAGTGCTTAAGGTCTGTCCTGTGTTGTTATATCATTCTTCTGCTTGGCAACAATTCACAATCTCAGTGTTCAGGGAAAAAATTATTTGAACCATATCAACCCATTTCAACCAGGTGTTATGACATGATTACTTAATTTTCTACTTGCAAAAGCTGTCTATTCTATCCATTAAGCTGGATTGACTTACTGACACTGTGGAGAGTGCAATGTGCCATTAATATGAAAACGGAGACTGTTAAGACTGCTCCCTTCACTGTGAAGTCTGAAACAGTATCCAAACATTTCCACCTGAAAACGCACCAGCAGCTTTGACTAACTATATTCAAGGCGAGAAAATTTCAAGAGGATATGTATTTGCTGTTTGATTATCATTAATTTTCAAGAGGAAATAGTCCTAAACTGATTGCAATTAAAAAAAAAAAATCTATAAATTACACATTGTGTATATGTTCTGATGAAAATTATAACAAAATCCCTCTCCTACAGGTATGTGTTTAATGGAAGGTCTAAGAGTGAAGGCCTAACAGAAGTTTGGTCATTAAGTTTCCTAATAGTGATCTGGTGCCTTTTACAAATACATAAAAAGGCAGTTAGAAGAATTTCAGAAAAATGAGATCAATTCAGCTGTTCAGTAAATCCAGCCATAGTTATCTTCTAAAATTAAACTTTCCCTGTGCCATTTGTGTGTTTATCTTACAAGATGTAGCTTGAAAGCCTGAGTTCAGCTCCCAGTCTACTGTGGAATATTTTGATTTCTTAAGGTGGTAGGTAATGAAGTTTCTTGCTGTACTTTAAACAGGTACAATTTCTTCAGTCATAATTAGGGTGAGATTACTGGCAACATTGGGGTTGCCATTCTGGAGAAGATATAAAGTTTGTTTAGTGATATATTCTTCTTCCATCAAAGAATAGGAGCCTCAGAGTCAAAAGCAATGTAATAACCTCACTGAAAATAAATGGAAGAATAGCCTTACTCTCTGATTAGATAAGTTTCCAATTACTTGTAATTAGGTTGTGGTTTAAACCTTGAATTAAGAGGTTTAATTTCCATAGAACTGGATAGCTTCCATAAAACTTGATATTTTTAACTGTTACACTTTTGATTATATTTGTTATTTGTATAATAATCTCTCTTTTTGAAGACGATTTCCATGACATGTTTGGACAATTGGTTATTGTGCATAACTTGTAAGTTTTGAAAACAAATTTTGAATAGAGTTCTGTTTTGTATTAGAACAGAATCTCTCCATCTACCTTCTGAAAATCATTTGCTATTCATATTATCGGCATTAATATTTTCAGTACGATTTCTTTTGAGATCTTTCAATGCCATTATTACACTTTTCCTTCTCTCATCTAAGACTCTAAAGTCTTAGCTTTCCTGAGCTGCAAGTTCCATAGAATTCCATAGAAAAATAGAATTTTATATATGTCATTAATATAGATTAATATTTTCTATACACTGTATGCAATTGCATATGCTGTCTTTAATACTGTGGCGTGGTTTTGACTGTAACTGGGTATGAAATAGAGGTCTTCGCTCAACTGTGACTATTAAAACCCTTTTCTCCAATGGTACAGGTAATTTAGAAGTACACAAGATGTATTTTCTTCTTCAGTGACCATGGGTTTTCTTTTATCAACTTGGAACTTTATTTGACATCGTGTTACCAATGTATCTAACTTTGAATATGATTCATTGAAGTTCCTTACATTCCTATCTGAACTTGACCAACCAAATAACTTTGTGTCACCTGTAATTTTTTGTTACCTCGTTGCTCATTCCCTTTCCAGATCATTAATAAACATAATAAATAACGCTGGATCTGGCACAGAATCCCCAGGCACTCTGCTATTGTTCTTTTGCTTTTTTCATATTTTTTTTTGTTGAAAATATGTCATTTAATATTTGTTTTCTGCCTCCAAGCCAGTTGCTCATCCATATAAATTCTTTGCATCTCATCTTATCCCTACATACTTCCCTTAGTACCCTTCTGTCAAGGACCTTGTCAAAGGTATTTTGAAAGTTGTATTGGGTTTATGTGGCAAGGTTTTGATAGCAGAGGGTGCTTTCTGTGAGATGGTACCAGAAGCTGCCCACATGTCAGACGGGAGCACTTCTAGCCAGCTCCAAGACAGTTCTGCCACTGGCAGTAGCTGAGACTGTCGGTGATGCTGGTAGCCCCCCTGGGATAATGTACTTAAGAAAGGGTAAAAAATGCTACACAACAGCATCTGGGAGAGAGGAGTGAGAATATGTGAGAGAAACAACTATGCAAACACGAAGATCAGTGAAGAAGGAGGAGAAGGAGAAGGTGCGCCGGGAGCAGAGATTCACCTGCAGCCCAAGGAGAAGACCATGGTGAAGCAGGTTGGCCTACAACCTCTATGGCCTACAAAGGACTACACCAGAGCAAACATCCACACTGCAGCCCTTGGAGGACCAAGCACCACAGCAAGCAGACAATGCCCTGATGAAAGCTGTGGCCCATGGAGATCTTATGCAGAAGCTGGCTCCTGGCAGGAGCTGTNTGTCTTTAATACTGTGGCGTGGTTTTGACTGTAACTGGGTATGAAATAGAGGTCTTCGCTCAACTGTGACTATTAAAACCCTTTTCTCCAATGGTACAGGTAATTTAGAAGTACACAAGATGTATTTTCTTCTTCAGTGACCATGGGTTTTCTTTTATCAACTTGGAACTTTATTTGACATCGTGTTACCAATGTATCTAACTTTGAATATGATTCATTGAAGTTCCTTACATTCCTATCTGAACTTGACCAACCAAATAACTTTGTGTCACCTGTAATTTTTTGTTACCTCGTTGCTCATTCCCTTTCCAGATCATTAATAAACATAATAAATAACGCTGGATCTGGCACAGAATCCCCAGGCACTCTGCTATTGTTCTTTTGCTTTTTTCATATTTTTTTTTGTTGAAAATATGTCATTTAATATTTGTTTTCTGCCTCCAAGCCAGTTGCTCATCCATATAAATTCTTTGCATCTCATCTTATCCCTACATACTTCCCTTAGTACCCTTCTGTCAAGGACCTTGTCAAAGGTATTTTGAAAGTTGTATTGGGTTTATGTGGCAAGGTTTTGATAGCAGAGGGTGCTTTCTGTGAGATGGTACCAGAAGCTGCCCACATGTCAGACGGGAGCACTTCTAGCCAGCTCCAAGACAGTTCTGCCACTGGCAGTAGCTGAGACTGTCGGTGATGCTGGTAGCCCCCCTGGGATAATGTACTTAAGAAAGGGTAAAAAATGCTACACAACAGCATCTGGGAGAGAGGAGTGAGAATATGTGAGAGAAACAACTATGCAAACACGAAGATCAGTGAAGAAGGAGGAGAAGGAGAAGGTGCGCCGGGAGCAGAGATTCACCTGCAGCCCAAGGAGAAGACCATGGTGAAGCAGGTTGGCCTACAACCTCTATGGCCTACAAAGGACTACACCAGAGCAAACATCCACACTGCAGCCCTTGGAGGACCAAGCACCACAGCAAGCAGACAATGCCCTGATGAAAGCTGTGGCCCATGGAGATCTTATGCAGAAGCTGGCTCCTGGCAGGAGCTGTGACCCACGGAGAGGAGACCATGCAGGAGCACGATTTCTTGCAGGACCTGTGACCTCATGGTGGACCCATGCTGGAGAATGCCATTCCTGAAGGACTGTACCCATGGCAAGGACTTACGATAGAGCAGTTCTTGAAGAACTGCAGCTTATGGGAGGGATCCCTACTGGAGAAGTTTGCGAAAGACTGTATCCCATGGGAGAAAGGCCACCCTGGAGCAGGGGAAGAGCGTGAGGGAATGTAAGCAGCAGAGATGAAGTATTATGAACTGCCTACCATCCCCATTCCACATCCCCTTGCACCACTCATGGGTGGGAGATAGAAAGGTGAGAAGTGAAGCTGAGCCTGGGAAGAAAGGTTTGGGGGAAGGTGATTTTGTCATTTTCATTACTCACCATGCTACACTGTTATTAACTGGCAATAAATTAAATTAATTTTCCCCATATCAAGTCTGTTTTGCCCATAATGGTAATTGGTGAGTGTTCTCCCTATTGTTATTTTGACCTATGTACTTTTTATTTTGTCCTTTTCCTGTTGAGAGAGGGGGAGTGATATGGCTGTTTAGTGGGCTCCTGGCTGGCAGCTAAGGTCAACCCGCC
>VZSF01007963.1:67135-150122 GCA_013398295.1 Chionis minor | reverse complement strand
TGTCTTTAATACTGTGGCGTGGTTTTGACTGTAACTGGGTATGAAATAGAGGTCTTCGCTCAACTGTGACTATTAAAACCCTTTTCTCCAATGGTACAGGTAATTTAGAAGTACACAAGATGTATTTTCTTCTTCAGTGACCATGGGTTTTCTTTTATCAACTTGGAACTTTATTTGACATCGTGTTACCAATGTATCTAACTTTGAATATGATTCATTGAAGTTCCTTACATTCCTATCTGAACTTGACCAACCAAATAACTTTGTGTCACCTGTAATTTTTTGTTACCTCGTTGCTCATTCCCTTTCCAGATCATTAATAAACATAATAAATAACGCTGGATCTGGCACAGAATCCCCAGGCACTCTGCTATTGTTCTTTTGCTTTTTTCATATTTTTTTTTGTTGAAAATATGTCATTTAATATTTGTTTTCTGCCTCCAAGCCAGTTGCTCATCCATATAAATTCTTTGCATCTCATCTTATCCCTACATACTTCCCTTAGTACCCTTCTGTCAAGGACCTTGTCAAAGGTATTTTGAAAGTTGTATTGGGTTTATGTGGCAAGGTTTTGATAGCAGAGGGTGCTTTCTGTGAGATGGTACCAGAAGCTGCCCACATGTCAGACGGGAGCACTTCTAGCCAGCTCCAAGACAGTTCTGCCACTGGCAGTAGCTGAGACTGTCGGTGATGCTGGTAGCCCCCCTGGGATAATGTACTTAAGAAAGGGTAAAAAATGCTACACAACAGCATCTGGGAGAGAGGAGTGAGAATATGTGAGAGAAACAACTATGCAAACACGAAGATCAGTGAAGAAGGAGGAGAAGGAGAAGGTGCGCCGGGAGCAGAGATTCACCTGCAGCCCAAGGAGAAGACCATGGTGAAGCAGGTTGGCCTACAACCTCTATGGCCTACAAAGGACTACACCAGAGCAAACATCCACACTGCAGCCCTTGGAGGACCAAGCACCACAGCAAGCAGACAATGCCCTGATGAAAGCTGTGGCCCATGGAGATCTTATGCAGAAGCTGGCTCCTGGCAGGAGCTGTGACCCACGGAGAGGAGACCATGCAGGAGCACGATTTCTTGCAGGACCTGTGACCTCATGGTGGACCCATGCTGGAGAATGCCATTCCTGAAGGACTGTACCCATGGCAAGGACTTACGATAGAGCAGTTCTTGAAGAACTGCAGCTTATGGGAGGGATCCCTACTGGAGAAGTTTGCGAAAGACTGTATCCCATGGGAGAAAGGCCACCCTGGAGCAGGGGAAGAGCGTGAGGGAATGTAAGCAGCAGAGATGAAGTATTATGAACTGCCTACCATCCCCATTCCACATCCCCTTGCACCACTCATGGGTGGGAGATAGAAAGGTGAGAAGTGAAGCTGAGCCTGGGAAGAAAGGTTTGGGGGAAGGTGATTTTGTCATTTTCATTACTCACCATGCTACACTGTTATTAACTGGCAATAAATTAAATTAATTTTCCCCATATCAAGTCTGTTTTGCCCATAATGGTAATTGGTGAGTGTTCTCCCTATTGTTATTTTGACCTATGTACTTTTTATTTTGTCCTTTTCCTGTTGAGAGAGGGGGAGTGATATGGCTGTTTAGTGGGCTCCTGGCTGGCAGCTAAGGTCAACCCGCCACAAAAGCATAAATAAATTACATGAATCTCTTCCATTTATTCCCTCTGAACACGATTATACAGATCTAATAAATTCATAAAATGCAATTTTCCTTTGCAGGAACACTCATATTTAGATACAGAAATGTGACTAACTGGAAAATTCTCAAACAGATGTAATTTGCATACTATAGTTAATACCCAACATGTATTAACATCTGATCTTTTTAACTTTCATTAATTGAAAGCAAAAAATTTTAGTGGAAAAATATTTTTGGTTGGCATAGATGAAGATGTAGAAAAATAAGTTCTCCAACATGAGCTATAAGACACTTAACGGTGGATGTGCTCTTGAAACACTCTTGGAAGTGATCTATTAAGTCTTTCTGAAGACTACAATGCAATACCACGGGCAGCACCTTTGTAAGTGTTTGTAGTTCTTTCTGTGGAAACATAAATCACAAATGGGACATAACAGAACTCATGCTGTTGAAAAGGTGATAGACATATTGGAACAATGTCCAAATATGCTTCAATTGAAAGAAGAAAGTTAAAAGAAGCATTTTTATCTCATAGTACTAAATAAAGTGCAAGAACAGTGAAGAATAACCTGGTGCAAAAATATCACTGGTAAGTTTATTATTAAGTGGTAGGAAAGCAAGGGAAGAAGAAGAAAGGTTCCAAAACATGCCAATTTAACCAGTTCCTACAATGATCTAATTTATGTAGATGTGAAGTTATATATTTATCCCACCTTGCAAGGGATTGAATAGTGTTCCTGGCAGTTGACCTTCTCAGCAGTGGAGGACCTCAGCATAATTTATGTTTATGGGTTCACCACGTGAGAGATTTCAAAGCATCATACAGTGGGCAGCAGGTATATTGGAACTGTGGGTTGCAAGCTAAGAATTAAACAGGCTGGATTTATCCTCATAAATAAGAATTCAGTCATAAAGCTAGCAAGATTATTCTGACTTTTAGAATAAATTTTTTTAATTTGACTTTTTAGAAAGACATTGCACTTAACAAATTTGTCCAAAAGTAAGATGACAGCAGTGTTTGGTGGCGAAGCTCTTTGATTTAATAAAGACATACTAATGTGTGTGTTTGTCCAGATTATTGTCCTCTCAAGTGTAGCTGGAAAAGGTAACGGTCTCTGAACAGTGAAAGAAAATTTAGCTTTTTCAATAAACACTGCAACAGCAAATGTCTGAGGACAAACTGGAATGTACTTAACAGTCCAGCAAATATTAGTTCAAAACTCTCAAATCGTGAAGGTGGAATTTGTAGCAGGTGAGCTGATTAGGAAAGCTGATATAACAAATACCAGATTCTTTTTCCTTAAACTGGTGTGATTTTAAAATAACTTGAGTGTTTCAACAGAGTTGCAGAGGTTTAGCTAACTTTCTGGTTTTGTACGGATTTAATTGAAATAATGTTATGGATGGAAGGGACAGCAGTGGGGATACTCCAACTGATTGTAATACGCCTTGTTTAAGTTAAGCTTGAGGTAAATATATGCTGTTAATACAAACATGAAAGACTTCTGGCAAGTAAGATTAAGATGCATATATATCTATAATCAGGCCATTATTACAATTGGCACTGCTTTAATGTGAATTTATTTCAAATTGACCACAAATTTCTTAAAAATTCCATATATGTGTATATGGACTAGCTCTGTCTATAATTCTTCTCTTTAAAAGGAAGGATGAGAACTGGCATGCTAGACTTACTAAAAAAATCCTCAGTTTTATTTTTAGAAAGAAGGGTAAACTGACATTGTCAAGAACTTTTGACTTTAATATCTGATTTTTAATGCTTCCAAGACTTTCACAATACAGAAGGAAGATTGCACAGCTGGGTACTGACTTTGTATCTGATGAAACAATGCATTTCTGCCTTTGGGTCAAAAGTAAGAGGCTCTTGATTTGCACAAGCGAGTGGATTTCCTTCACTTTTCCTTAGTTATGAAACACAAAGACAACCACAGAATAAGAATTCTTTTAAAAAGAAACGTACAAAGTACTATGTTGGTCAGGTAGTTTAACTGCAAGAAATAAAGTTAGGTTGTCTGTAGCATGCAGCTGAAAATACGCATATTAAGACCATTCCGTACTTTTTACTTGAAAGACAGATCCTAAGGTCTGTCTAATTGTGAATTTGATTAATTTTCCAACTTTGGATATTCTGAAAGACTGTTTTTATTACAAAATGCTTTCAGTTATACTTCCTACCGCCTACAACTTCGACATTGCATTCCTGACAGAAGGGAATTTAGGTATCTATGAAGTAAAGCAAATAAATGATGTGTAGATCTTTCTTTGCATATCAAGATTTGCTTTCTTTACAGCAAGACCTAGAGTGATTTATCTGGCTGCAAAAGCTGGCTGAAGTAAGTTATACAACTTAATAATGTACTTAAATTGTCTCAGAAAGGCATGACCTTACAGGCTAAAATAACCTGGATGTAAAGTGCATGGTATGTAATGGCACTCTGTGTGAGCTGCAGAAATTGGTTGTTACCAGCTACATGAAAGCTGCTTCTATCAAAGTCCCTACCAGTCACATACATCTGTGTAGGTATTATTCAAAATTACAATTTTTCCCCAGAGCAAAAGCCACACTGATACCAAGATCTCAAGTGACAATTAAATCAAAGCTAGGAGGAAATTACAACAGTTCAGGCAGCAATAATCTGCATTCCTCTCTGTTCCTTCCGCATTACAGCAATTCTGCGTATATGCGCTATACTGTACCTTGCATGTTTGATATTCCCTAAGATTTTTATCAAAGTCCTCAGGAATCCAAATTATATCAACTCCATTTATGTGGAGTATGCTCTTCAATGCAAGAATAGTAAAGCACTTCCAGCAAGTTCTTTCTACTGTGGACAGTCTGTGGTAGTTAATAAACTTCCTGTTTTTTCTTATTTCTGAAACACTAATTAGTGTAGCAAACTTAAATACTTTAAAAAGGATTTACTTTATTGGGGCTTGCCAAAGAGTATATTTTTAGCAAGAAAAAAATCATAACAAGTGAAGTTGGGACAGAACTTAGATTTATTTCTAGGTCCTTAGCCAGTTTGTATTCTTCTCTGAGAGCACTTTCCTATGGCATAGTTTATTAAGTTTCATGTTAATAATGTGTTAATTAAATGCTAATGTGGATCTGCTCTGATCCCACTCAATGGTCTGAAATTAATGATTATTTTAACAAAAGCGTTTTTACTTATTGCAGTATTAACTTTAAATACATAATAAAGTTTTTATTTAAGTAGGGAGTAGCTTAAATATTCAGCACGATATTTAAAATTAAATGGAAGGTGATTTCTAAATGTCTAGAAGTAAATGGAAAACTATGATTCCTATA
Source organism: Chionis minor (assembly GCA_013398295.1). Classification (NCBI taxonomy): domain Eukaryota; kingdom Metazoa; phylum Chordata; class Aves; order Charadriiformes; family Chionidae; genus Chionis; species Chionis minor. The sequence goes on along the minus strand of VZSF01007963.1, from coordinate 145,126 downwards.
TTTTAAATAGGTTGTTATGTGGTCAAAACACTAAATATAATACTTCAAAGTTTCTTTATATTTCTTGAATACTGTCATCGCTGTTACCTACAAGAGAAGTACTATAAAGTGAACATAATTATAACATGAAATAACTGCTTCTAGCTTTTCTGATCAAAAAGCATAGATGCTCTTTAAGTTTTTAGTTATGAAAAGTCCTCTTGGAAGAAGATCTCTTCTGTACCCTGGAATTACCTAAGTGCATTAGAATATTGAAGATTTTGACCAGCATTCAGAAGGAAATGAAGGCCCAGTGACTTCTTTAAAGCTTCTATGTAGCACGATGATAAAAGAACTAGCTAGTATAATGAGAACAAACTGGAAAAATTGGCTCTTTAAATTTACTTAATGGCTGCTAACTGACTCATGGCAACAATATCAAATATTCTTATGCTTATAAATCGGTCAAGGATACTGATTATACAGTAATGATTATGTAGTACACTTCTCTAAATTATGTCATTCTGCCCAGCGTTAATGCTTTTTGCTGTCATCTTGTAGTTACATTTTTGGCACTTATAATATTTCCAGATATTGGAAATATATGTCGTGGTTTAACCCCCACTGGCAGCCAAGACCCATGCAGCTGCTCACTCGCTCCTCCCAGCAGGATGGGGGAAGAGAATCAGAAGGGCAAATGTGAGAGAGCTTGTGGGTTGAGATGAAGACGGTTTAATAGGCAAAGCAAAAGTTGCACCTGCAAGCAAGGACAAATAATGAATTTATTCACTACCTCCCATTGGCAGGCAGGTGTTCAGCCACCTCTGGGAAAGCAGGGCTCCATCATGCGTAATGGTTGATTGGGAAGACAAACGGCATAACTCTGAACGTTCACCCCTTCCTTCTTCTTCCCCCATCTCTATCTGCAAGCATGATGTCATATGGCATGGAAGACCCTTTTGGTCAGCTGGGGCCAGCTGTCCCAGCTGTGTCCCCTTGCAGCTTCTCGTACACCCCCAGCCTACTTGCTGGCAAGGCAGTGTCGCAAGCAGACAGGGCCCTGATGCTGTGCAAGTGCTGCTCAGCAACAGCTAAAACATCCCTGTGTTACCAACACTGTTTTGGTCACAAATCCAAAACATGGAATGATACAAGCTACTATGAAGAAATTTAACCCTTTCCCAGCCAAAATCAGTACACTATCTTAAGAACTTCCTCTAATTTCTATATTTCCCTCATATATGGAATGGGAATTACTATAAAAGCACACACTTGTACAGTTTGTGGACTAGTTTTCTCTGGTAGAGGTGAACTAGAATGGAAAACTTAGCAGAAAAGCACTCACTGTGGCAGTAGAAAGACAGATGGCAAATATAGGGTGTTAGAATGGCAAATGATGCAGAAAAATCAAGGCTGTCAGTACTTATTTGGTATGTACAAGTGTCTATTAACACCTTCTATTCATCATTACCAGCTCCATATCTATGAATGAATGATTTCCATTAATGGAGTGCCATTTATGAATCACTTTCTTTTTTTGGGGGGGGGGGGGGGGGGGGGGAATACCTTGCAATCATACTTTTATTAGCAGAGTAGCCATTATCATTTGTCCGCTCTTGACACTCAGTTTTACATCTCTACCACAGTTTACTAAATAAATTCATGCAGTTTAATAAAATGGGTCAATGAACTAGGCAAGTATTTTGGCAAAAGCCTACAGGCTTTACTTGATTATTTAGTTTAATTTAAACCAAAATACAGAAAATGGAAAGGGTGACAAACCCCAGTGTAGCTCTTGAATTTATTGACAAAGAATAGAAATTCTTTGGTTTCTGTCTTGCCAAGGGATCAGAAGCCTGTTACGTAGTAGGCTAAGAATGAAAAAAAATAAGCCTGAGGAGGAGGTATGCCACCAGAAATTTCTATCTTGTGTGTAAATTTATTGTTTCATGAACAAGATGATGTACTCTGGTGGGTTGACCCTGTCTGGATGCCAGGTGCCCACCAAAGCTGTTCTATCACTCTTCTCTTCAGCAGGACAGGAGAAGAGAAAATATGAGGAAAGCCTCATCGGTCGAGATAAGGACAGGGAGATCCTCAGCAATTACCATCACAGGCAAAACAGACTTCTCTTGAGAAAAATTAGTTTAATTTATTCACAATCAAATCAGAGTAGGGTAATGAGAAATAAAAACCTAATCTTAAAACACCTTTCCCCCACCTCTCAATTTTCTCTAGGCTCAACTTCACTCTCAATTTTCTCTACCTCCTCCTGCAGAGCAGCACAGGGGGACAAGGAATGGGGGTTGTGGTCAGTTCGTCACACATTGTTGCTGTTGGTCCTTCCCTCTCAGGGCAAGGACTCCTGACACTCTTCCCCTGCTTCAGTGTGGGGTCCCTGCCACTGGAGACAGTCCCCCTTGCACTTCTCCAGCGTGGGTCCCTTCCATGGGGTACTGTCCTTTAGAAACAGACTGTTCCAACTTGGGTTCCCCAGAAGGTCGCAAGTCCCGCCAGCTAACTTGCTCCAGCATGGGGTCCTGTCTTCACAGGGCCACAGATCCAGCATGGGCTTCTCATGAGGTCACAGCCTCTTTGGGCATCCACCTGCTCCAGCATGGAGTCGTCCACAGCCTTCAGGTAGATATCTGTTCCACCATGGACCTCCACAGGCTGTGGGGGAACACCCTGCCTCACCATGGTCTTCTCCACAGGCTGCAGGGGAATCTCTGCTCTGTCTCCTGGAGCACCTCCTCCCCCTGCTTCTTCACTGACCTTGGGGTCTGCAGGGTTGCTTCTCTCACATATTCTCACTCCTCTCTCTGGCTTCAATTGCGCATTTCTTTTCTCCTTTCTTAAGTATGTTGTCACAGAGGTGTTACCGCCATTGCTGAAGGGCTTGGCCTTGGCCAGCAGCAGGTCTGTCTTGGAACTGGCTGGCATTGGGTCCATCAGACATGGGGAAAGCTTCTAGCAGCTTCTCATGAAAGCCTCACCTGTAGCCTCCTCAGCTACCAAAACCTTGCCACACAAACATGATACACATAGCTATCAGGTTCTGAGTTTGCCATGCAAATATTTTTGAGCTGTGCTCATGAGATATTGGTAATATTTACATTTCTGTATGTAGTTCTAAATTCTGATATATTTCAAGATATATCCACAATCTAACATTTTAGGGTTTGTCTTTTTCATCGTTAACTGGCTATCCTAACATCTAGGGAAATTTTTACTAATTTTTTTGTTGTATTGTTTTGAAAATTGTCTAAAAATTGTGTTCCAAATTAATTTTACAGATTTACATTTCATTTAAATTTCTGTTTTCTTGCAGGCCACATGTTGATTTAAATCTGTTATGCTACAATCAAACTGAAGATCAAAGATATAATGTGGTGTTCATTGACACAACAGGGATCCGTTTTTTCCCAAACCGCCACTTAGAAATCTGAAAATGGAAAAGTTATGGCATCTTGTTTTAATTCCAGCTTCCTTTAATGTTTCTTACCCCCTAAGATGTGTCTTCATATACTAGAAGTGCATGTATACTTTGTGCCATACATTTTAGAATCATATGGGAAACACATTAGGCAGGGAAAGTCCAAGCAAAGAAAGCAAACCTGGAGGGAAAGGAGAAAGAACAGGATGAAAGCCAGTCATGTTAGCACCTTGTTTTGCTTTTGCTCTTTTCACTGCTTGCTAATGTTTCCTTATCAAATGTTGCCTTTATGAAACAATATGTAGACCTATATAGAATTTTAGTGTCTTTGATTTTTACAGTCTCTGATGTCCAAAATCTTGATAATTTGAAAGTCCCTCCTACAGCTGAAGAATGGCTTGTAGAAATAATAAGGGCTTGGCTCATCCTCCTGCATTTGTCTCTGTCCCTTTTCCAAAGCATAACAAGTTCTTTGATGCCATACACCCTTGATTTTGTGTTCCTTATTCACTATGCCTTTGCTTTATGCAATGGCATTGCCTAAGGTCATCACAGAATTCTTTTGGTCTTTTCCAGCCAAGAGACTAGAAATTGGAGATTATGTTACTTTATTCATATAATATATTACATTTACTTAAGCTCACAGACTCTTTCAGATTTTTTTTTTTTTTTTTAATATACTGAGTATCCAGGTATGCACTAAAAAAACTGAAATTTAAACAACTACTCAAATGCAACCCCCCTTTTCTACCTTAGCATCTTCAAAAGTTCATATCCCAACACAATCTGCACCAAGTGGCTTTCTGCCATTCAATCATACAATTACACAACAATTCAGGTTGTAAGAAACCCCTTAAGGTCTCTAGTGCAACCTATTGCTAAAATCAGAGCTAACTTTGCAGTTAGATCAAGCTCCAGATAAGAGGTATCTGAGAAGGTGTAGGGTTTTTATGGAGCTCAAATATTCTCATAAATTTTAGATTTCTGGATAAGATTTCAATTGACATCTTTTAACCTGCAGCTTCCACTACATTCATTTTATAAGGCTTAAGATTTAGCCTACAAGGACTACTATACATATAGGGCTAGATTGTACTCACTCTGGTACAGCTGTGTTGCATAAAATAAGCTCTTTGGTATGGCACATTTGAGGGCATTCACAGTTGTCTGAGAAATGCTTCTCTAGGATTTGAATGGAGATAATTAATTCCATAGTTATCAGAAAGCCACAGATTAACTCATGAAGTGCCATTTATGGAGTACTAATAAATCGAATGAAGAAAACAAATGAAGAGTTTTAGAAAGTCTTGAGAAGATTGTGAGAAATAAATGAATAAATTAATGTAGTACGGAAAATAATTCAATATCTAAATTTTGCTTTTCAGTGCTATTTACCTTTTTGATCAAGAACATTAATATAAAAATTCTTAAATTTTGTATTTTAATGTTATATGGAAAATAATAACATAATGTAAAATCTAGCTGTTGCTGCAGTTGGCATTATTTCAAACTCTTCTGTTTGTGGTTCTGTTCCAAATAGGGTCTACCTAACGCACATGCACATGCTGTACATGTTCTCCCTTCTCTGTTCATCTGTCTCTATATAAAACTATGCAAGCAAAGAATCAAATATTCACATATGCTGCTGTCAAGTAAAGTCAGGTTTGGGGTTTTTTTTCTCATTAGCCTGAGTGGAATTGTCCCTGTAAAATGTGAGGTTCAAGACATTGCTGTAACAGCACTACTAAGCTCTGCACAGCAATGCAGAAAGCTAACATGATAATAAAGAGAAGTTTCTCCATTTTCTTACTCCAACATTATTTAGGGGCAAACACTCCCCTATACAATAACGAGAGTTTTAATGCCACTGGGAAAAGTAGATAGATTTCCAGTCACTTGTCTGTTTTCTGGTATACATTATGTCCATAATAAATTTGTTAAATTTTGTTTATAATTTTTTAGAACATGACTTAGCCTGTAGGACCAGACAGAGAGATTAAGTGGGATGCCAGCATTCATAATTTAGAAGACCAGGTAAATATCAAGAAGAGACCTGTGTGAAGCAGAACTTCTCTTTTATGAAAATAATTACCTAAACGGATGTTTGCAACAGCTCTCTTAATACTAATATTATTCTAATGCATTTTAAATCTGAAGAAAAAATTTGATGCTTGCCTGGCAGTCATATAATGAATAGGACCTGGGAACAGTGGGACTCTGGAGCTAGCTACAGGCTGTATTTGTTCTTGAATCTCTAGTGATGCTCTAAAAAGCAATAGGATTTGGATACAGGCAAAGCTACAAATGTCAACAGTTCTGCTCTGGAGGAGTAATACGATCCTCAGCTCTATTCACAGACTTGCCAGATATTGCTTCTTAATGCACAACAATCTGCCTATTTTTTCATCGTTTCTTGTCATGGAATTACTTTACACTAGCGTGATGGAGAAAAGTTTTGCCTTTGTCATCATCTAAACTGACAGCGTCACACTGGAAATAATTACTTAGGAAGAAAATACTTTTGTCTTTCAAGCAAACAGAGGAATCAGACATATATGAACTGAATTGCATGTCCTGAGTTTGTAATAGTTGAATGGGACTTTTGGACTAACATTGTCATAAAGGTCATAAACTCTTCAGTCTCCTGTGCTCAAGATACTTCTCGCCAACAGGCTCTGAAATACAGTGATATGCTAATACTGCAGTGTGAGAAGTACTTCCAATATTTTATGTTGGCCATTCATGCTGGGAAAATGGTAGCCAAGGTAAAGAAAGCACTACTGAGTGTCAGTCTGCAACAGTTCCCAAAACTTAATCTGTTTTCCTAAGGAAGTAAAATTCAGAAATGTAACACTGCTTGCCCGCTTGTTTATTCCTTAGATCCTGCAACTAACTTGTAAGCCTATTGCATAATTTATGTCGAATACAGCAGAGGGATAGAGGGACATACTTTGTAAAAACTGGTGAATAAGTAGAGGAAAGATGTCCAAATGACTGCAACTGCAGAGCGACAAGCTGCAGCCTGAGCTCGGCAGCTATAGCTTCCATTTGGCCTGCTGGCCAGCACATTAGCAAACTTGCCAGCACATCACAGGCTTAGCTTGGAGCCAGCCACAGCGTGTTGCCACTTGCCCAGCTGGTGATGAAGGACATTGGAAGGGGCTTTAAATCCTGTAAAGTCTGGTGCGACAGGGCAGAGGTGCAGGGTAGCTGACGGATGGCAGGATCCAGGATTCTTGCGGGAAAACAGTCTGTAGAAACCAGTCTCCACTAACTCTGTTGTTCAGAGAACACCTGTTGAAAGGTCTTGCGGTTTGCATGCATGCTTTATGTGTGTGACAAGTATGAGTAACACTGGAAGACAAAAAATAATAGCCCTGCCAGTAGTATTTTGTGTAGAATGTTACAGAGTAGTGAGTTTCTAAATTTCATCACTTATGCCCCAAATTCCCAAGCCTGCAGTTTTGAACCCTGGAAACTGGACTTCTTTGGGATGAAATTGGTAACAGTGAGATAAAAGTGATAACAGTGCCTCACCTGCAGCTGCTGGTGAGTAAAATTCAGATGACCTGAGAGGAAGACAAAGCCTCAGAAGGTATAGGCCTGCTTCTGTGATGCATGTGCCCTGTAAAAGAAGATGCAGTGGTAGAATGCAAAATACTCATGTTTAGGGTGGCCCACAAACTAGCATCACATTCAATAAAAGTAGTACTAACTAAAATGGAACATGGACTACAGATGGCCTGTCATCTCCCGTTGGTATCTTCCTCTGAGACATGCCTATGGAAATGCTGAAAGGTTTAAAACTTGCTGTCTCAAAGTAAAGTCTGATGTAATAGCAAGTAAAAAGTGTAGGAAAAAAAAAATTGAATGAATCTCTCAAGTCCACACAAATAAGAAAAGCCTGGGTTCCTTTCCTGTCTGAATATAGGTATGCCATCTTTTTGGTTTTGGTTCAACACAGTTCTCTTCTTTGGAGGCATCTCTTCTAAAACAAAAATGCAGTGGACAAATAGCTTGTTTGGACTGGTTGGATACTTTTTAGGTAATATTCCTAAAGAGGGAAGGGAACAAAATTTTATAACAGAAGGTACCTGGCTGCTGCAGTAAAGTCTGGATAAACAACTGAATTTAACGCCTCTACAGAAATTTCCGGAAGTCTCATGCTGAACCTTTTGCATTTTAGTCATTAACTCATGCTTCAATAGTGGTTATTTGGATGTTATATTGCATTATCAAGGGGATTATAAAAGCCTTTTGAAACCAGCATGTTCTACTTTACACTGTAGTAACCTCATCAGTGCTATACCAATCATTACTAGATTCATTTTTGCCATGGAAACTAATTTAGCTTGTTTGTAGAATTCATAATAGCATTTTCCTTTGCTTGGTTTTCTTCCTAAAATGGTGACTTGCAATATGACAAACATGAACCCTCGTGAAGGACTTGAACTTTTAATAAGCTGGAGTCTCTAGCTTTATTAGTATTATTATGGGCATTACGAAAGAGCAAATCTTTCCTATTTTTCAATACAGTCACATGAAAGCAAATAATTCTCTCTTCTTGGTTAGGGTTTGTGAAATGTGAATATCTCCCTCTATTAAAAAAGCCTCAAGTCACAAAGCTTGGGTTTTAGAAAATTCCACATATACACAAAAATATTATTCATCGAAAGTTCTTAAGTAAAAATACAGGTGTGAAATCAGAATCTGAATCTTAATTAGGAACGTAGGTCTTCTTTCCAAACATTTGTAAACTTTCAGATTTGTGGGCTCGATTTGGGATTCACTTCTAGATATAGAAATTGTCCCCTCTTAGTAAAGGCTTCTAGATTTAAGGCAAAAGTGCATCTATTTTGCAAGCCCTAGCACAGGAGATTTTCTTGGCCGAGATGGTTGTCACTACGACGGACTGGATAAGTCAGCAACATAGCATCTTCTTAGATGATGATGTGACCTTCTCTTCAAAGAATATACAATATTGCTTGATGGTCTATGATACTAGTCTATTTCCAGGTCAGACTTTCATATGAGATCTCTTTTTCTTCCATGATACCACTACATTTTTGTTCACATAAGTAGCTCATGTTAACAGTTTCAGTCTCTCTTTTTCCAAAGTACATCAAATAAGACTTTAACCAACATAATAGTGCTCCATACAAACTTAAATTTAAGGGACTTATAAAGAACTAGTGATCTTGCTCTTAGTAGTATAGTATAACAAGCAAAGTGTCTGTGGAGAGCACAATTTATTACAAGAAAAACATGATCAGTCAAAGATTGCAGCTTCTGTGCCAACCTGTTTTTTAATGAGCTCAGATAAAAACACGATGAAGTTAAAAAAAGGCTGTGTTTCATGATACCTTCCTTTTCAGCCAGTATACTTCCCAAAACTTGGAAATACTTTATTAAAATATCATATACCTTTTAAGAGCAAAATGAAAAATTATTTGTGTTTGATAATTAGTCTTGCTCTCCAATGCCTGCAGGGCTTGTTCAATAAGTATATTTTTAAAAGGCTTGTGGCTAATTTTGGTGTACTTGCAACATCTAGAAAATAAGACCTTAGCTCTTTGAGGACCTGAAATTAACCATGTGCTTAGAGAATTTAATTTGTATAGAAAATGATAAGAGTGAGAGTAGTTAGTTACATTTCAGGTGGAACCCTAGCACCACATGGAATAAGATACTAAAAACCTGTAAACTAGCTTTTAGTTAGGTTTTAGGAATAGTGCTTTGCCACAGAAGAAGAAAAATGCCTTCTGTGCAGGTGTTTTAACATAAAGTTTGATGAAGGAACCTGAGAGAGGAAGTTCCTCCTACCTAGACTGGAGCATCTTGCTGCTAATTGCATTGCTGTTTTGGAAACTTTTTCATGCATTGAATGAATGGAGCTTCTCAAACCAAGACTCTCCAATTCAGACTACTCTTTATTGAGGTCATGTCTGTGTTGACAGTAAATGCTAACTACTGACATGAAATTCATATTGCCCAAGGTTGTGCTCCTGTGTATCCCTGTATAATCTACCTTACCCATTCCTATGGCTTACGGTTCAGCATCTGTAGTGGCATTTTGCTGTCTTCTATTCTAGATACATGGTCAGCCCAGCAAAGCTGTTCTGTGATCAGTGTCACTTTACTCCCTGAAAGATCAGTGTGTTCCAAAACTTTATTGTTATAAATATTATTCTGCTATATCATGCACAATATGTCACACAGATGGCACAGGTGAAAACCATTTAGAAGTTGTATATATCATCAACAGCAAGACAATGTTTCACACCCATATAGCAAATTAGACATTGCTGCCACTATGTAGATGTTTTATCCAGTTTGAAGTTTTCTGCTTTGCTCTTGCCAAACTCTGGCTGTTGATCAGAGCAAAGATGTGCTGTATCTGCTAGTGCACTTTGTCAGGCCCTTGTACAAAAGGCTTTCATCAGATACATCTCTAAGGCGACAAAATTATTTGATAGCTTCCAACTGTATGTTTCTCTTTAAACTTTACCTGGCAAAAGCATATCTATAACTTCAGTGTTTTTCCATTGTTCATAATGACTCCCTATGTCTTTACAAACAAGGTTCCTAAAGCCAGTAATCAGTGACTCTGAGCCTCAAGCGCAAAACATTTACATACAACACCTCATAATTGTTTAAAAAGATTTTTTTGAGAGTTCCAATACCCATTAAGTTTAAGTAATTTCCACGTTATGAAAAATGTATCTAGATGAAGCTGCTTGCTTTACTTGGGAGTAACAAGGCTGGAGGACGGAATGATACCGAGTTCTAGGGTTTTTTGCTTGGTTATTTCTTGCTGAAGGCGATGGGATAGGAATTGATCAGGACACAGTCCTAACTGACTCTATTAAACATGCCCTCATAGAACAGTCTTGTTATCAGATTTCATGGTATCAGTATATTTTTGTCAGACCCAAAACTTCCAGGTAGCTAACAAAATAGTCTACTGACAGCTGTAAATGTGTCTCTCATTGTTGAAGACAGAGAACACAACAAACCATCCACCCTACTTCTCTCACAGTTGAAGAGTGCTAAGTATAATTTCACCTGTACCTCCTTGGAGTCTGAAGATACAGTTGATGATTGGCAATATACTGTAGCAATCTCTTCTGCCTTCTTTTTATAGATGAGGATAATGGCATCTTTAACTTCTGAGACTTAGACAAAGGAAGCTTTTTAATGTATATTTAAACAGTTCTGCTAATAACTTATCGAATTCAGATCATTTCAGATTTTGATTGCATTGCTGACTTTGTCAAGGAATAGAGATCCCACAGGTTGTTGTTCTGTTAGGAGAACAGTATAAGAATTCAGAAGAGATTTTTCTTTAAAAATGTTATTATTGAGCTCTTTTTTTTTTTTTTTAATAAGAACGAATGTATTTTTATAGATTATCACAGTGATTCTTTCTTTATCACTAAATATGACAAGACACCAAATCAATTTTTATGTTAGTAATAGCATTGTCTGCAAAGGTGAACTCCTATAGCTTCTTCTGCTGAGCACCTCAGTTCTAGTTATTTGACTGGATTTGGTTGTTGATCAAAAAGCTTCTTTTGCCTCTATACTAATAGTTCATAATAGATCAAAGACAGGCCTGCCAGTACCTGTTCCATCCATGCTCCTGCATCCTTTAGCTTATGCTGCTGAAGTATCACATACTCAACAAGATGCCATTAAGTGAATCTTAGATACAGCTGATGGATTTTTGCCTTTGTTAGGAGGAATTATTAATTTAACAGTTTGATGCTTTCAATGTTTATTAAATAGCAGGGTATTCTTATTTTTTCTCCAGCTGACAGATACACGGTAATACATGATCAGTTGCTGAGCTTCCTTTCACTCAAATAGTTTCCCATGAAGTTGATGTGTTTGATATTTGTGTTGATCTAATGAGTTTATCCAGTTCTCTGAAAAAATGTCCTTCTTGTCCCCTGTGTTGTCACACATGGTGCAAGAGAATGGACACCTGTAGCATAGTCCCTGTTTTCAGTACTTGCTAGAGAAAGATCACATACACTGTGGGACAGAGTTTTGAAATTCTTGATGTAGAGTTTCTAATTATGGACTCAGCAAGTGATTGACATGGCTGTGATTTTTATCCCAGGAAGAAACAAGCTTTGCTTTTTCATTAATTATGGTTTCATTAACTGCATCAGTATCTACCTTTTATCCAACCAATGTTAATCATTTGACACATGAATTATGAGATCACATTATAATTTTACTTTTAAAAAATAATGTATGTTCTTACTACAGAAACTGCCTCAGTCCCAATAGTCTCAGCAGGTTTCCACTAAAGCGTGCAGAGTTTAGGACAATTTTTACTATCTCTCTGGAGTAAACAGGACTGATTAAAAACTCCTCAGAGTGCTGGTCCCTCCCTTGTCACCCATATCTGACCAACCTTCGCAGTACTCCATCATCATCTGACTATAGAAAGCACTACGGCTGTGATGGCCCAAAACACCATGGTAGTTTTTGACTACCTGCAATCCCTAAGCCCACCATCCCACTGCAGCCTTCCCCTCTAGCTCACGTAGCCAAACACTGGAAAAATTAAATACACTTTGCTGTGACTTATCCCCATAGACTGAATCTTCACTTCGCCTATCTTGCCCTCGGGCTCTGTGCCTTTGTTCCTACTTCCTTCTCCTCTTTCTGCCCTCCAGGGGGAACTTAGAAGTTGAAGTCCCTGAGCTTTATGTCAGCTTTTGAAGAGGTCATTCCCAGCTGTGGCAAGGAAAGGAAGGGCCCTGAACAGGCATTGAGTGCAGTTCTTCCTTCTTCTAGGCTTGGTTTCGACTTAGCCACTTGCATTTACAACACTGGGAAATACATACCATATAACAGCTAGCTCTTATACAACTATTAATCAGAGATAATTCTATTATACTCTTTGGAATCACGGCAGAGAAAGTGAATTAAGACTAACAGTATACTTTTCTATCCAAATTATTCTCTAGAAGACTCTAAGCAAATAAACAAACAACCTCATTCTGTATAATAATTCTGCAAAACACATACTTGATGTTTTGCATTTTCTTCAGTATTTCAAATAATACTTACCCTGGTAGATGTGTGCCTCTAACTACCACAGATATCGTTAGAAATAGCATTTAATTATAAAAAAACCTAACAGTATGCTTTTTCCTTCCCTCTAAAATCTGCTTTGCTTGAGGCTATTACTAACTCTGCTTAGCATTTTCAGTTTCTAGAAATTATGCGAAGTCTGTTCCTTCTTCTGTGTATCATTAACATGCTCCTTTAGTTGTATATTCTGCTTACTTGAACAGTTTTCATTCTCCTGTTTCTGTGGAGCTCTGATTTTGGGACAAGACATCTGAGCACAATAAACAAATTACAGTAATTATTTTTAAGTGTAACAGGAACATAGCTCTCAGCTAATGGCTGAAACTGTGAAGCTGTGAAAGGTTCCTCCTTACCCCTGCAAGCCTCAGCAAAGGAAAGAGTCTGTAGGACTGTGGCTTACACCTAATGATATGAGTTGTATATAGATACATGATCATAGTTTTACAGTCCTCTTCTGGGACGGAATGTGTATGTGCTTGAGGCTATAAATTCTGTGGTCTCTTTAGCTGCCTCAGTAGAATGGGGAGAAATGAAAAAGGCAGAAAGGAACACAAAAGCAAGGAGTAAGTTCAGTACTACTTGAAATCTTTAAGTCAGGACTGCCTTTTCCCAAAGGAGATACTCCATTTTAACTACATCATTTGTACTTAATAGGGCTTTTTGTTTTGAGTGAGGAGTAATTCATTCATGAGAAAAAAAAAAAAAAAAGAGCTGGATACAATAATATGTGTGCTCCCCTACTGGCCCAGAAGTAAACACATGAGTTCCAGATGTTCAGTGTTGTAAAATGCTGATGATTCTGTTTTGTACCACTGTTGTGGTAACATTGATTTTTCTCTTTAAAGTCCCCTCCTATTTTGAAGATTGAAAACTTATAATAAATTTTTTGCTCCAAGCTTAATCTTGGCATATATGTTTCAAATCAGGAATAAGTTAGGTCTTTTCATTTTTCCCTCCAAATTAGGAAAAGCAACACATAGACATTCAGAAACAAAGCTTTTCATAGCAGAAGTATTTATTTTCCTTTTTTTTTTTCCCCCACAAATATATACGTGAGGTTATATGACACCACTAGTTCTAGTTCCATTTTGTTCCTTAGCTGCATGAATCCAACACACTTTCATTTTTGAAACTATAAACCACATTTGTTGAAATAAATTAAATTACTTGCTGGCAAAACTTCATGCAAGCGTGATGAAAAATGTATCCCAGAAAATATAAGAAGGCCCTCCCCAAGCACACATTGCTAAATAAGGCATTATGAATTATTTGCCTAACTTCATTTGTCTGTGTCTTTTTCTATCAATATCACACCTGTGGTCACTCAGAACACTCATGTAAAATTTCAGCATTGTTGTGTCCTCTTTCTGTGCAGAGCACTATTACAAGGCTGCAGAGTCCAAGATGCAGGATCTCAAAGCAGAAACACAACCACAAATTTGTTTGTTTCTCAGCCTGTACTCCAGTCTGTTGATTTCCTAGATTTCTTAGAAAGTTTCTGAGATGAATAAACATGAAGTTTTTGGAAATTGTCTCAGAATATATCAGGAGCACAGAGTGTTGTACCTATTTTTTTAGATAACTATCTTGATTAATTAACTTCTTCCAGCAAACTCCTTCCTCCTTCCGATTCTAAGAGTCTAGTATAGAGATGAGTCCAAATAAAAATACTAGGTTCAAACTTCAGAACAGATTATAACCCAGACATTGTATCTTTATCTCATGTCTACTATAATTAAGCATTTTAGTCCCGTAACAGAACTTTGTCAAGAAAACAGCTGAGAACATGTGAAGGCAGTCTTTAGGAATGCTTTTTTCTGCTTCTAAACTGACAACTGTCTTAGGACTATCTCTATCACACAAGTCAGATTATTTGGAGAGGTTGTTTGTAGTTTGAAGCTGCTTACGCTCTCTAAATTGCCATACCAGCAATGTGGCAGAGGAACATAGAGCAGTCTTAATGAAGATAAATCTTGCTTATCTGTTGTATTCCTTAGTGGAGTTTTCTTCTAAGGAGGTAATCTGTTCAACTGAAATATTACTTAACTTTATGCCTTTTTTTCCTACATTATACAAGACAAACTTATCCAGTACTTTCTTCTGTATTTAAAATTCTTGATGTTTTACTGCATAAGTGAAAATCATGCCACTTACTTATGAAATCTGCTAATGTTATCTTCTAATTGTATTGCTGAAGATGGGTGATACCTGAGTATATCCAACACTCCTTGTCATATAATCAAAGGTTCAATGTGGGTAGTGAGACTAAGTTAGCATAATGAACAGTTGTTCAAACAAAAACAAATTGTGTTTGTAAATCATGTAGAACACATGTAAATCAAGTGCTACTTGATTATATTTCTTTAATATTTGTTCTGTTCTTCTCTAATAGAAGTCAAACCACTCCTACTTTCTGGTCTTAGATCTTGGCAATTTTCACCAATAAACATATGAGTTCCAGATGTTCACTAAAACTACAGAAAGTGACCGCCAATTCTGTTTGTGCCATTGTTGTGTGAGAGCTCTTTTTCTCCTTGGAGACCTCTCCTCTTCCAAGGATTTACAGCACAGTCATAAAATGTTGTTTCAAGCTACATTTTGCCATAAAATGTCAACTCAAGAACACAATATTTTGGGTTGGTTTTGTTCCCCCCCCCTCCCCCCCAAAATAGAGGACTATTTGGATTATGTTGCTATCCATTTCAGAGCTTAACTTTAGGAAAAATCTTTACTACTTTTTTTTTTTTTTTTTCTTTCCTGAAACACAGGGTAATTTTTCAAAAATACCTAAGTGATTTGTGACTTTCGAGGATCAAGCTCTTTTCACTTAAATATTTAGACAGTCTTACAAGTGGCTATTTAAAAATTCTGTATCTTTTTGTACTTGAAATCAACAGTTACATTGTATCCAGACTGCTGTCCCTGCACAAATAGCAGCTAGTATGATTAACTAACAAGCAAATAACTTAGCTAAACTCAGAAGGCAGGAATTTTTGTATTTCGCTTCAGCCATATAAATCTTTGAATCTAGTTGCCTGTGTCACTGTAAATTTAATAGAGCCAAGCGCAGGATGGAGAGAGTCAGAGGAGGAGAGAAAAAGGAGGAGGAAGAGAGAAATCATCCCATCCTGATGGAAACAGAGTGGGTAGATGAATTTCCTTGTGAAGGTATCTTCATCCTTACACTGGCTACAGAAGCAGTCTATTTGAGTTGTTCAAAACAGATGTGTCGTCCATGTTTCTGATGTCTGGTGGAACAGTGCTTTCTCAACAACAGAACAAGAAATGATACTTTTTGAGAATAAAATCAATAGTTAACATGAAATGTCTCAGCTACATTTTCTAAGTGGTAGAAATGAGCATTATTAAAAAGAGGAAGGGGCTGAATAAACTGATTTTCACAAATCATCATTCTCATTTTTTAAAATGTTAAATTTGAACTCTGTTTCACTTATTGATAGGGTTTTTCCCCCTCTATTCTATTTTAATCACAGTACAGAAAGTATTTTTTCCAGAAGATCTAGTTACTAGTTAGAATCACATTTCATCCAGGAAATGTAGGCATCCACAATCCATTTAGTTCCCATTTTCACAGGACTGGCAGTCAGAAGGAAAAATTTTCCTTCAAGCCCCAGCACCTGAAAATTCTTTAATCTGAAAATAACTGTCTCTGGTCATATAGGCATTCCTGGGCTATAGGCACAATAGGCTGGCTACTGTGCGAGTTCCTCATGATAAAAAATAGAAATGGAGACCCTAAATTGGTCATGTGAGTTTGGTTGACTATGCAACATTTGAAATAAATTGCATGCTTCTGGCAAGCAACTATTCACCCTGCAAACACATTTGTATAATATATCTGATTCTCTCCTGTTAGGTAATGAGGTCAAACCTCTGCCTGTTTCCACATCCCTAAGTTTAAGCAGCTCACAGACTGCCCTTTTATTATTAAACCATTTAAAGATCAAAAGAAAATTCTATTTCTTCTTCTCCTCTATAATTTCAGGGGAAACAAATTTTTGTGTCCAGACATCAGCAAGTTCACTTTAAAAGTGCACAGCAAAAGGAGTAGATTCTCCCTTATTATTAGTTCTTTCTAAAATAGGTACTTACTAATAATACCTGCATATAATTTAAGGTGTGCAAAACACGACTTGACACGCAGAACCTTTGCATATGAACAGCCATCTAGTATCTGAAAGGGGCCTTCAAGAAAGCTGGAGAGGGACTTTTTACAAGGGCATGTAGTGATAGGGTGACCAGTAATGGCTTCAAACTGAAAGAGGGTAGTTTTAGATTATATCTCAGGAAGAAATTTTTCACCATGAGGGTAGTGAGGCACTGGCACAGGCTGCCCAGGGAATTTGTGAATTCCCCATCCCTGGAAGTGTTCAAGGCCAGGTTGGATGAGACTTTGAGCAAGGTCTAGTGAGAGGTGCCCCTGCCCATGGCAGGGGGGTGGGAACCAGATGATCTTTAAGGTCCCTTCCAACCTAAACCATTCTATGATTCTATGATCCACGTACTGTGGAAATTCCATGTTTAGGCTGCACAGCTGAATGTCTGTCTTTGAACTCAAATGGATTTTCCTTGTATTTCCATTGGGAAAACTGTTGCAATGTATGAGTTAAAAGAACCCTCTTTTTCAGTTTATACTGCTTTTTAAGGTGACATTTTAACTTCCTCTTATAAAATCTTGTTTGTTAGCTATTTTAGCAGATGAAATAATTTCAGAGGGCTGTTGTTGCATCAACTTGTTATCACTATAATGCCAGTGGCCCTATTTTTAGTCTTATTCTAGGGAAGCTGATCAAGATGTCACCTCATTTACGATTAGAGCCCTTGTGGTCAAGTATGTGAATGACAATCTAATTCTACATGACACCATAGTGTTGCAGCTAGAAGATACTTGCTGCAGCTGGGGACTTCCACATGAAAGGAAATGGTGAGACTAGAGTCCACCCTCCTTCCTGTGCCTGTGCACAACCTTCAGCATAGTGTTGAGGGGCTCTGGGTTACTGCACACTGCACAGAGTATATGAATGAAACTGTATAGCTCACCCTATGTAAAGGAGAAATCATTAGGGGTAGAAATAATTTATACTAGGCTTGTTCAACCTCCTGTAACCAGTAATAAAGAGAAATAAAGGAACCTTGCTTCTAGGTGACAAGTGGAGGCAGCAGCTCTCTCTTGATCTGCATAACTGAGAGAGTGGTACTACCTGTCTCCATTGATGCCTATCAGAGCCATGAATTTACAGAAGACTAGAAGAAGAAGTCTTACAAAGAAGTCACTCAGATACTCAGTTATACTGGCAAAACTGCCATTTTCTGTCACTTTTAATAGTTTTGTTTAGTATTTTAAAATACTTTCCTTGGTTTTGAAACGTTAAACATTTGAGGTTTTTCCACTGAGATCTCTGTATATTTTCCATTATTTTCTATATAGTCTGAGTTTTCCATCACACTTTCCTAAATTTTTTTAATTACTTTGGTTGGTATTTTGGGGTTTCGGTCTGGTTTTTTTGGGGGGTTTTTTTGGGTTTTTTTCCTATCCTGCCGTTTTGAATGTCAATATAAGCTATGTTCAGCCAGGATATAATTCAAAATACATTTGTTTTTTTGTCATATATCAAACATATAACCATTTGAAAAAAATGTTCCAGTTCAGGTACATCTCTTTGGTTTCATTTATTGCTTAATTGATACTGGGTCCTCATGTTTCTTGAGATTTTTATCAGAATAAGTAGGTAATCAGTTCAACAGAATATGCTAAACTTGGAAAGCACTGTTATCCTATGTTGTATCACCTATTTTTCTTAATACCTTCCCACACATGAGGATCTGAAGCTCCAGGTGACTTGCCTAAACTCTCATTACTGCATAGTATTCTAGCAGACAGACTTAAATTTTCAGTTGTATGTTCCTCCTCCATTAATTAGGGTTCCGAGGCTTTTCTAGTTTCATTAGTTTTAAGGAATAATACTGAGTAATCAATGTGAATAATGAAATATAAGTCAGATAAAAGAAAGAGATGGCATGAGAATAACCATAAGGCTCACAGATAGATCACCATTTAAAACATGTCACTGCATGCCTGTAGCAGCCCCTCACTGCAAAATGGAACATTTCTGAAAGGAACAGTTGAGAGATACAGTCTCCTAAAAGGTAAGAGAAGGCAATTCAATGTTCTTCAGCAGATAGAAGGTCTGATTTGAACTTCGATATTTCTCTTCCATCTTAGCTAGCTATCTTAACCATGATGCTATTGGAAAAACATGGGCACAACACTCTAGGTTTGTAGATGGGTGATACAGTCTAAGGAGTATACTGCATAAATGAACCAAAGAAAAATATACAGAACACTGAATACTTTATCAAGATTATTTGATCTTGGGTTCCTAACTGTGATAGCAACAAGTGCATGCCTCTGAGGAAGACCCCTAGCTGACCCAAGCAGGTGCTTCAGTAACTTTACTAGCGGAACATAGATGTTTAGGATCTTTAGGTATCTGAAAGGGAAGTAGCAATATTGTGGATTTGCCTACAGAATTTCAAAAACCTGTTGTTTGTGCTCCTTAATAGCAAAAACCCCCAAGACTTCTTTTTTGAGACAACTTCATCTAGAAAATAATCAATATCATATGACATTAACTAGCTCATTCTTGTAGAGCCTTTCACACTCGTGTGAAAGGATCTGTTGCCAAGAAGCATAAAACTGTTGTTTGTTACCCAGACAACCATTGTAAGGGAAGATTAGGTTAGTCTTCAAGTCCCCATTAAATTGTCTAAAAAGATTAAAAGTGATTTGTCAAATACGTATCTCTGAAATATCTAATAAAGGAGATTTTAAAATCTGATAATTGCCTGTAATATCTCATATTCTGCATAGAAATGCCTCTTTTTTTTTTACTTAGTTTTCGTACCAACAACAATAACAGAATATCCTACTGATGCTGCAGTGTGGATTCCTGTATGCTTTCTGTGTCTTTTGCTCCCCCATATTGGACATATGCTAAAAACAGAGAACATACATGGCAAACATATTGATTCCATATGAAAATCCTATTATTTTTAGCCAGTTCATAGGCAAAAACAATTCCAATTTTGTTACTCAAGTTCATTTGGCAAATCCTTTAGAGTGTAAGTCTGTCATGGTAGACAGGGCTTTTCCTCAACAGAGCGATCTGGCTGAGAATCTGTCTCAATGTGTTTTTTCCCTCTTTCACTTGAGAATGCCATGTGTCCAGCTTAAAAAAACAACAAAACCAAACAAACCAATAACAAATACAAAAAAGCGCAATCATTTTAGAGAGATATTATGAGAATTTTCTTCCTTTCCCTTCTTTCTTCCAATGTTCCTTCCACTATGTTCCCTTAATAACCCTGACATGATATTCCAGAAAATCCATGTACTCTGAGAATGAAATTGCGGAATAAAAGACTAGAAAGAATGGATTTAGAAATTAAACAGGTGCAGCTGAATTATCGTCTTCATAATTTGTGAATTCTTGATTGAAAACCTGGTAGTTTGTAAAAACTGCTTGAAGTTAGTAGAGAGTTGCCCTGGCAGCCCAGCTTTTATAGCCCTTGCTTTTGCCATATTTATTACTTCTAGTTGTAAGAGGAAGGTTGTGTAACGATGAGAAAAGGACTTCTAAAATTTCCTGAGGTCTGATCTTCAGACCTTGAGTCTTTTTCTTTTTGTAACCAGATTGGAACACAGGGGAAAAAATCACATTTAGTAGGTTCTGCCCCACACAAACCTCTTCTGCCTTCGTTGTAGATGACACACTCATTTAACATTCATTGACTGTTCTACACATAACAATCAAAACTTCCAGCTAAGTTCCTATTCTTCCATTTTTTTACTTCATTTTCATTCTTACATATCAAAACTCTGCTCATGAAACTGTTTGAGACTGTCATTGCTGACCTACTATTCTGTTCAAAATGAAAGTGTTACCTTCTATTTTTCTACTTGAGTAACAAGAGATAAAATCCTGGAAAGCCCACAGTTTCACAGCTTACACTAGCAACTTTTGGTTAGTATCAGATTAAGCACAACTAAGTTGGTAACTAGAGACAAGCTCCTGATTCCCTCACCTCTTCAGAGATTTGCAGATGTTTGTGCAAAATCTCTGGTGTTGGAACACTTGTGGATCAATTATACCTGTATCTATCATCAATATAGCTGTATCTGCTATCATAAGTAATGATAAAAAAAGATTTTTATAGCTTTTCATGCAATAATCTAAGAATACCTTAGAAAAGAAGTGTCACACTGTTGTCTGCTGAAAGGACAAACAAGCATGTTAGACAGTGTTATAAAGTGCTCTGATGAGAATTGTAGAATCAATCATACAATTATAGAGTCATAGAAGCATAAAATCATAGAATCAAAGAATCATAGAATGACTTGGGTTGGAAGAAACCTTAAAGGTCACCTAGTACCAACCCCCCTGCAATGCAGAGGGACACCTCCCACTAGATCAGGTTACTCAAAGCCACACCCAGCCTGGTCTTGAACACTTCCAGGGATGGCACATCCATAACTTCCCTGGGCAACCTGTGCCAGTGCCTCACCCCCATCAGAGTAAAGAATTTCTTCCTGAGATCTAATCTAAATCTACCCTCTTCCAGTTTAAAACCATTACCCCTTGTCCTATAGTTACACTCCCTGATAAGGAGTCTCTCCCCATCTTTTCTGCAAGCCCCCTTTAAGTACTGGAGGTACTTAAGTACTGCTGGGTCTCCCGTGAGCCTTCTCTTCTCCAGGCTGAACAACCACAACTCTCTCTTTCTGTCCTCATAGCAGAGGCGCTCCAGCCCTCTCCAGCCCTCTGATCATCTTCACGGCCCTCCTCTGGGCTTACTCCAACAGGTCCATGTCCTTCTTATGTTGAGGACCCCACAGCTGGATGTAGTACTCCAGGTGGGATCTCACCACAGTGGAGTACAGGTGCAGAATTATCACCTCCCTTAACCTACTGGCCAAGCTTCCTTTGATGCATCCCAAGATACAGTGGCTTTCTGGGCTGGAAGTGTATGTTGCCAGCTGATGTCGAGCTTCTCATCCACCAACACCCCCAAGTCCTTTCCTCAGGGCTGCTCTCCAGCCATTCCCCACCCAGCCTGGATTTGTGCTTAGGATCGCCTAAGTCCACATGCAGGACCTTGCACTTGGCCTTGTTGAACTTCATGAGGTTGACACGGGCCCACCTCTCCAGCCTGTCCAGGTCACTCTGCATGGCATCCCTTTCCTCCAGCGTGTCAACCCCTCCACACAGCTTGGTTGTTGGCACACTTGTTGAGGGTACACTCAATTCCACTGTCCATGTCGCCAACAAAAATGTTAAACAGCACTGGTCCCAGTACCAACCCCTAAGGAACATCACTTGTCACTGCTCGCCACTTGGACATTGAGCCATTGACTCCAGTTCTTTGAGTATGACCATCCAGCCAGTCCCTTATCCACCAAGTGGTCCATCTGTCCAATCCATGCCTCTCCAATTTAGAGAACAGGTTGTCTGAGAAAAATCTCTTACTTTTTCTATGTCCAAATACTAGCTCAGATCACAGAAGCAACGCAGTAATACCAATGCAGAAATCTGTCTAGACTAATACTTCAAACTCCTCAGCAGAAGCAATTGTTTTGTTGACCTGGTTTAGCCTGCTTCCAGTTATAGGGTTAACTGTTCACAAAGCCCTCTGCTACACACAGACATCTTCTGAAGTTTGTGTTTTCTGTAGGCAAAATCAAATGCTTTGGTGGGTTTATAAATAGGACTCCTTGCCCATGGCCCCTTCTTTCACCTGTCCCTGTGATATATGCACAGATGATAGTGAGTCAGCTACGACTTTACCTTACATTTTTTGAGCCACCTTTCAGATTTGTTGATTAAAGCTCTGCAGTGGAAGAAGCGAGTGCACCAAGAGCATTCACCTAGCATGAGAGCTTAGAGCTCAAACGGCAAAGCACAGAAAACCAGTGTAGCATTGTGAAGAGGATTCTTCAAATAAACTAACCAAACAACCCGATCTTTGTATTCGGTCTGCACTGACTGAGAAACCAGTGTCTCTGAAATGCAGAGGGCAGGATCATTGACTATTTGTGACTTAATCCATACCTTATGGATCTCTATGCAGGTTGTCTGTCAATGTCCTTTTAGGATTTTAAGAGCTCTTTTAGTTTCAGGGATTAACATCAGACTGAAACTAAAGCACTAATAGTTATTACGAATTTATCAAAGTAAAATAAATAATGTTTATTTTTTCGTCTTTGAGCTGCGAATTGTATCTGCATACATATGTTTGCAGTGTCATCTTCTATACTAAACATTAGCTTTGTAGACTGAGTAAGAATGTCTAACATTATAAGGTATATAGAATAAGTGATTTACTAAGGTTCTCAAGTTGCAGCCTAAGTGGACTCTCTCTCATCCTGCCAAGTGCAGGATAATTATTTAGAGCAACTTGGTTGATTTTTTTTTTCTTTTGATTGATATTTCTAGAACACTTATCTTAAAACAGAATCTCTGACTTTCTCTGGATTTGTATTGAATCCTCATCATCTGAAGAAAATAATCTTTTAGTTTGACATCACAAATCTTTTTCTCTCTCTTTTTTTTTTTTTTAAACTGCCAATATGAGATATATTTGTATACAACACCTTTCACTATTGAAGCCAATGGATTTTCTGCGAACAGAAAATACGGCCCACTACACAAGCAGCATGGGAGGGCTTACACCACTGTTTTTGGGTAGATTCAGCACATAACTTGAAATAGCAGACTGTCCAAATGCAGACCCAACAGCCACCCCTCATTTGAGGGTGCTTGTTCTACAGAGTGTGAAATATAGTCCTGCTGGGAATGCTGTGAATCCAGGACAAAGCAGAGAAGCTTTGCTTTATCCTCCCCTGCTCCTCAGGATATCTGGTAAATCTTCCTTGCTTCATCTTTTGTACTGCAGTTAGAACAAGGATTACAGCCTCTGTGCATGTCTGGTGCAGCTTTTCGTACTAGTCTAGCAGCCTCTAAGCTCTTGGGTGGGAAAGGTGGAAAGATGGCAGAGCTGTGTAGATTTGTACATGTAAATTGTTATTTCCACCTGGATGTTTGTGCTTTCTACCATTTTTCTGCATTGCAAAACGTTTGTTGTTTACTGTGAACACAAAATCCAAGATTATTTATTATACTTATACTTAGTTATACTTATATATATTATATATGTTTATATTTATATTCATGTTTATTTTTATGTTTACATTTACGTTTATATATCTATTTTAAAGTATTTTTAATCTATGAGGCCAATTCAGGATTCGGTGTTACCAGGTCATGTATCAAAATATCCTGCTGCCTGATTTCATGGCTCTCATGATCACAGTTTCATTTTCTTTGAACACTGAATAGGGCGCACAAGATAAATATGGTAAGAGCTGATTAGCTTAGTGTTTAACCATGAGCTCAGAATTCCACCTGTCAGAGTAAGGCTTTAGAGATTGTTGAACTGACTATTGTAGACATATCTAAATCAACACACATACTAACGGAAAAACAAAATTAATGTCTGGAACAAATCTGTGGACTCAATCTGGAGATGACAGAAAGAAAAATTAAACTTAATTTTTGAAGCGTGAACAGTTTATTTTGATGAAATCCAACAGAAAAGTATAGGCAATGACAAATTCAATCCCATTGGTCTCATTGTTCATTGAGACCAAATATTAACAATTTTGTGATAAAACACTTTCCCAAAGAGGACATAGATAATTATCAAATGATCTAACCTTTCTCAATGGTACAAACTTTCCATTTGTCTCTGAGTTAGATACTTAAATTGAAAAACCTTTGGAAAATAACAGCACATGTTGGTTTAACATATCCTCACATGTTTTTGAAAATTGTGGCTTATGGGTATTACATATGTATTTTAAAAAGGACTGTTGGAGCCACAAAATCTAGAAACAAATCTGGAGTAATGAGTAGTAGCACTTCACTGTTTTATATCAGCCCAAATACTACAGGGCTTACATCTCTTTCTCTAAAGAATGGATGGTGGTGTCAGTTCCTATTATAACGATACAAAGGTCTGTGTACATTGCCCAATTGGCTTGTCTTTCCTGCACTTTTATCTGTATGTAATGAATTGCATAATAACGCCTCTGGACAGAACTGCAGTACCTAAACACTCCTGTTCTTAATCTTTTCTGGTTTATTTCTTTTACTTTGAATGTTTAATTCTGTCTTTGAATTCATAAAGCTAAACAAGTGTCATCAAACCTGTCATGGTAATACAGACTACAAAACTGGAGTTACATGTCAAAAATCTCCCACCTCAGTAGCACATAGTTTTCTTTTCATTTGCCAAATATTGCTGTTGATTTGCCCTGAAATGTGTTGATGTCAGTGCTTATGCTACTGTGACTAAAGGATTTGAAAATTTTTTACCCTAGAGGGCCTGCATTATTAGCTTTCACATGCAACCAAGAATTTGTTGCATCTCCATAGTAACATCCTTGCATATGCAGTTGTTAATAAAACCAAGATGTATAGCTGGATGGCAGAATTTGTAGAGAGTAATGAAAAATATTAGTCACATTGTAAAGATAAATGCCTTTTTCTTTTTCTTTTTTTTTTTTTAATGGATGCAACAGATGAGGGAAGGAAATTGTGGCATGTCAGTTAAAGGAGGGAGGGATAGGGTAACTTCACTCATCCTTATATTATGAAGCAACAGTTGCAGAAATCAAACAAGGAAACAAAGCAAATGTAGGTTTGCTGGACTGGAGAAAGCCCCCTCAGCTGCTAACTCTTTCAAGTGTTGCAAGCATTTTAGACAAGTAAGCTCTGAAAGAAAAGCTTGGGGCAGTAAGGAAGCAGAGAAGACTCTAATAAACCCTTCATCTTCAACAAGGTTCCTTGTGCAAAGTTAAAAAAAAAAAATGCTAGCAAAAAAACCTTAGAGACTTTCAAAACATATTCCCATGGTGTGGATTCATTTTTTCAGAAACCTCATATTAGAAGTAATTGCTCTATTTCCACACTTTAGGAGTAAATTTCCACTGGAGTACAAATTCCATCAGAATTTGGCAGTCATAAAAAAGTGCCAAGTTTTGGTCCATTCTTTGCAGATGGATGAGCTAAACATAATTTCAGGCAGGAATAAGAGACAACACTTAGACATCCGGCATGAAAGGGCAAAGAAATAGGCCTTTCTTTACAGGATCATTTAGGATACATTGAAATTTTTGCTTTACACTTTTTTCATCTCTTTTCAAGTGAAGTACAGAATTGTCTCTTAAGGCAGACTACAGAAGACCTAGCAAAACTTTATTTAGCCATTCAGAAGTGAAAAGGAGGTAGGACCTTTTGCCACTGGTAGCAAATGTGCAAGTAGAGAAAATACTTCATTTTAATTAGTAATGTCGGATTTGTAACCCTGCAGTTGTTCCAACACGATTAATTCTGGGTCAGCTTTAAGCTTTCTAGAATCACCAGTTCACTGCACCATAAAATAAGCCACTTACAAGACAGATTGTCAAAGTATTATCAGTTTAACAGACCATAATAGAAGAACAACTTCCTCTCCAAAATTATTACTTTGTAATTATTGAGATAACATTGCTTATAGCTGAAAATGAATTTTACCATCATTAAGTGAATATTCCCATGGAGTCTTTTTTAATTAATTTACAATTCTTTCTGCTGATCCCTGATTCTGCCTTGTCAATTAGTACATACATTATGAAGGCACAAATGAGTTAGGATTAAACTTTGGCAACACTGAATGAATAAAATTGTTGCTTTGCATGCATAGCCTGACCAAAAATGCTAATAAAAATAATGCCATTTTGCATCATTTTTATTCCTATGCATTAATCAAAAGAAACCCAAAATCACATAGCCTACAAATCTATTGGAAGGATCAGAACTAGTTGATGGGTTTGTAATCGTTGTACAAGACTGCTCTGTAGGTACAGTCTTTTTGTAAGTCTGTTTCTGTCAAGAAAGCAATTAAGAATTGAGGGGTGTTGTTTGTTCTTGGTTTTTCTGTGTTTTGATACTTCATGAAGTATACTATCACAGAACCACAACAAACTTACTATCCCCATGGCAATTTTACTCCTGATTAAAAAATACAAAAGGCTCTGAATGATGAGATGCCTGCTTGCTAACGCACAAGACAGAAGGAACTCATCATGGGAGCTTCTCTTACACAATAGTAAGATCCTTTAGCATGGTACAATATCTCATTCTTAGTGGCTACTAAGGATTATCTTTCATTTCATGTTACATTAATGTTCATAAACTTGGCTGCAACAGAAAAAAAAAAAAGCCATACCTTACCCTTTCCCTGTTTTTAGGTTATCTGGGTGTAAATAATCAAATACATACTTTGCAATGTGGGTTACTGAGTGCACAAGTATTAGCCACTTAAAATTATGGATTTTGGCATGTGCCAATATCTCATCTTTTATTTTAGTAGTACCAGTACAACATTGTACTAGTTTCAGTATTCAGTTTTTATTACAAAATTGAGAATGTCAATGAAACAGATACAAAAACCACCCTGAATACAGTTTATGTGCCTTTTAACAATTTTTTGTCTTCCAAGTTAACTTATTTTCATCTGGTAACCTTCTGGAAACAGGACTAGTTCCAAGCATTATTGATGGGTCCTGCCAAAACCTAGAATTTTTGTCACAATCAGGAAAAGTATATAAAATCTTATTCCTCAATCTGTTTTCACATTAGTTTAACAACAATTTCCACTTCTGCTTTCAGTGGTATATCAGGCCAATCAGTCCCAACGTGGAGTTAAACATTTCTGAATGAGGATATCTTTCCACATATATCCTTTCATATGCCTTTTCTGACATATCAATGGGCCACCTGAATTTCATCAGATATAATGTGTTTCCATCTCTGCCTCTCTCAATGTTAAGTGGTTTATTAGAAAACAATCTTCAAAGACAACAAAGTATCACCAGTTTCTTCCAGCCTGACAGCTAATAGTTCATGTTGAATGATATGAGAAAACACTGACTTCTTTATAATAAAAGCAGAAGTAGATGCAGGCTAAGAAAGTACTTATTTTTAGCTTGATATTAATTCTGACATTCAAGGTTTTCTCAGGGTAATCCATACATACCCACACATATTTTATTAGCTATGTATATTTAAATTTTTCATTTCATTATAAAGACATGCACACAACACACTCACCCCTCCTGTTGTTTTTGTAGTAAGGCACATAGAACTTACTAGCTACAACAATCTCCTGTTGAGTCCATTGAAAAGATGTTTGTAGCTATGTAAAAAAGTAATGAATTTATTCAAATGTACAGCATTGTTCCCTGAACTTCACCTTGGCTTTAGGATAAGACAGCCACTGAAAATTATAACGAAATATGTCTGTATGTCTGCATACTGGTTTTGATGTGCTGTCTTTACATTTGTATGACGTCTAGTTATTTCAATGTGTATTGGGTAACTTTCTGAAGAAAAGTAAAAACTTCTTCTAACATAAGAGCCTCAGAAATGCTCTTCATCACCTCCAAAGCCTTTCATTTTCTTCCCTGACATGTTAGCCAAGCCCAAGTATATCTCTGATGAATCTCTTTGGTCAGCGCCACAAGATTTTAGAACGAATTTGGACTCTTTCTGAAAGAGACAGCTTGAAATGGTTTTATTCTGTTTAGAGGAATGCAAATAAAATGATTAAAAAAATTATAAACAGATCCTTGGAGTTTAAGAAGAGGTAAATTTTGCATAAAGTCCTGTGATCTATCAGGAAAGAAGCACTTCCAGTCTTTTTAAAGATAAAATAACAACATTTTTACAACTCTCTGCATTTGGGGCAGTAGAGGCCTTGCTTTCCATTCAGTAGATGGCACATCTGCCACTCTCCATGCTGTGTTTATACATGCTTTATTTGTCAGACTAAACCAACTGATGTAACTGCCAGCTGCACTATATAACACAACAGTGTAGAGACTCAGCATGAGCCCAAACTTGTCTTTGTTTTTCAGGAAAAAATAAAAAAAGAAGATAAAAATAACATTCTAATAATTTTTACTATCTAATATTAATATCAAATGATTTGACAAGGGCTGCTGGTCACACAAATATAATACAAGTAGAGGAATATTTTTCTTCACAGTTCAACATGTTTCTCTTACATGTTAAACTACTATTTAGTGTAGTTAGATGTTACTATTGAGAAGGATGTACAAATGACATGAACAGGAGACATGCATAAACTACAGATACTTTAAAAAAATGCAGCGTATATACATAATTCTGGGTATATACAGTATTCCTATTCTGCCACATTTTTAATGGGATACTTCTAATATTACCTACCATGCTGTTTCTGCCTTTTTGGAAACTTTGAGGAGTGGCAGATGTTACAGATGTCAAAAAGGCCTGGACAGATCAACTTTTGGACCTTTTCATATAAAAGTGTCACCTGATCTTTCTGTTCTTCCTACTTTGATTTGTGGTAACTGAAGGCCACTTCAGAACTGAATTTTCAGGGAATGAAATGACCTCCTATAAAACTGTTTTTCTCCCTCTTAGATGATGGTCAAATAAAGAAAAAATTATTATTTTTTTCTTGTTTTTCTTGCCTCTGTGGATAACGTGTTATCTTTGGTTTCTGCAAGAAAAAGGCCTAACCTGAATGACTGGTCATATTGTTAAAAAGAAAAAAAAGTAGATTTTACTTAATTACAATACATAAGGAGTTGAACTCTGTGTGGTATATTTACGTATTATTATATGGCTAAAAACTGATAGTAATTACTCTAAAACTGACAATTTTATTCAGACTTGTATTAGCATAGCTGACAATAGAATTTGGCCCACAGCAGCAAAGGAATAAATGAGAATAGTATTTGTGTGTGACCATTTACTTTTTGCTTTGAGTAGTTACTATTTTATTGCTGTGCTTTATAACCGGAAGAGGCCTTTAAAAAAGAAATCTACATACATTGAACACACATTTTCACAGCAGGTACATTCTGTAAATATTTATGAAAATGCAGAATAAAGCTGGATATTTTTCTCTTGAATTGGCCCCAAGGGTTTTTTTTCACCAGAACCCTGATCACTTGCAAACAGCTGCATTAGGAACAAAGACAAAAATATGACTGACTGTGGTTTGTAAAGGGTGCACACAGAAAAGCACTTGGCCATACAGTTTCATTCAGCTTAGGATTTGATTCCACACTAGTGACCACTAGCTGGGCACACTGCTTCATTCAAACTGAGGAATGTAAATTAAATTATAACAGTGCCTCGCATCTGTTCTGGTACCAAGATATGATCTGTGAGCAAAAGGAAGACAGTAATGTAAGATCTCCATTTTGATTCATACCAAAAATCTGCCTAGTCAAGCATTCTGTCTCTGACAGTTTCTTATGCCTTAGGACAGAATATAAAAATCGGGAGTATACAGCATGTTATTTCTCCCATCATATGCTTTTAGTAACCAACAATCTCAAGACTTCCCAAGCCATTCATATATTCACCTCATCATGCTGAGACCCTTCAGAAATTCCTCCCTGGAAATTTGTATGTTCCTGCTTCCCCCTTTGCTACAAGACAAACTACTCCATTTCTCTCCTAACCTAACGTTTTTCAGTAGAATTTATCCTTCTGGTTGTCCCTTTGATGACTGTGATTATGCAGTTACTGGCAGCACTGCTTCTGGAGACATAAACTTGTCTGTGTTTGAGTCAGAGTGGATAGTAGCATGCAGCCAGGAAGATGCATCCTCGGAGGTGATCACTGTGAATAGGAGATAAGATTTGGTTTCTTCTATATTGTGAGGGCAAGTCATGGCCCATGATTTAAGATGCAACATGAATTCATAGTTTGTACTAGTTATATTGTATAGTTATATATACAACTTATTTAGATCCAAAGGGTCTGTGTTTCTTTGGTATCAGGTTTAACAAATGACCCAAGAATGTTACAGCTACTCATCACTTACTAAAGCCTTAGACAGTGTTTTGCACTTTCTTTCCATGTTGAGAAACCAGAAAGTCCAGTTTTTCCAAATAAATTTTGCAGTAAGTGGGAGGTTTGGTCAAAGGAAAGCAAGGTCATCCTGCAGCGTCGTCTAGTCTTACTTTACTTTGTCATTGACAAATAATTAAGTCAGTGATGCTTTCTTTGTGAGAAAGAAATTTTTAGCTCCTAGAAAGAGCAAAAGAGTTCAAGGTATGTGGAAGAAAAAAAAATCCCAGATTCCCAGAAAAACATGATGGGGTACATGAGATCCTTTGCAGTGGTCAAAGGCCACAGCAGGAAGTTGATTTATTCTGAATATGTGTACTTGTATTCAAGAGAGTCTTGTCCAGATGTCCTTGTCTGCTTGTACCCACAGTTCATGAACTTTTTTGCTGTGTGGGAAAGAAGACATCCTTGACACTGGCTATCCTGTTTTTTACACAGTTAAATAGTACTTTGCAGAGTTATGTAGAACACTGACATGACCAGTGATGTATTCATGTTCACTTGCTGATGTACGGGATCGATATAGCCCAGTTATGATTCGGGCACTGAAGCACACTCTTGAAGACCTTACCTTCTATGCACTTTACATTGTAAGTCTTGACGGACCTTTGAAAACAAATAATCTATTTCATTCTTTTCTTTACCCCTTATTTGCATTTGTTTTTCTCTGTGTTTTGAGCCTTTTCAAACCATTTATTTCCAGTGGTGTTCAAGATTATTTCTATCAAATATTCTAACATTCCTGTTTGGTACATCAGAATCTAGGTGAAAATAATATAGATGACTAAACACCAAAGCTCACAGAAGTGACATTATCTTCTCACTAAATTAACTACATTAGGTCACCAAATGCTGTGGTAAAAACAGTACAGAGGCTTTTATGGTACTAGCCCTCTGTTAGCCCTCTTTTCATTAAAGCAACCGAATCAAGTCTACTAATGACAAATTGACAAGTTGACAATTCTTGCTTATTTGGAAGCAGACCCTATTATACAACTTCACAACGTAAATAGAAGAAGTTATGCAATTGCCCCTGGTCTAAAGGAGTGCTGGGGCTGTTAACATTGGATCACAGTCTCTAGTGTGCTACTATTTCACGCTACTATTTTAATTGGTGGTAAATTTAATATATGTAAAAATAACCATTTTTATTTCGTGGAACATAAAAAAATTAAAACTGTTCACGTGTGGTTTTCCTAAACCAATAGAAAAAAAGAACCCAAGTAAATGGGTAAATAATTATTGCAGCTGCTTATGCAACTACACAGTGCCTCAGACCTCATTTGGTTCCAAATAATAGAAAAGCTTCGATGCATCCAGTTGAACATGAGACCAGGATGTTTACTGCACAGCATTACATGTAGGTCCTGGACATATTAGGTCCCTACCAAATTTTGATTACTAATGGTAGCATCTACTTTCTTTGTTTCTTTTTGTTCAGTTGTTTTTTTTCATGTACTTTAAAATTTCAGGCTTCATCCTTGTGAATATATTTGTGAGGTATTCCCACAAAAAAAGTGGTTTGATTTGGAAAATAAAATTTATTGTATTGTCATTTGGTAGCTGGTTCCACACAGTGGATGGCAGTGGTGAAAGTGACATTTTACATATACTAGAAAAAGTTAAAGATGCCATGAAAATTTTTGTAAAGGTACAGGACTGTGTTTCAGTCTATCAGCAAATCCACCAAGTCTTGTGAAATGATTCGCATTCTCGATTCTTTTGTTCAATCAGATAATTTGTCCTGCAAACCTGCTGTTGTTGCAGACCATATTAGACTCTCCTATTGCACTGTGCTTCTCTTTAAGAACTGAGGTTTATTTTTAGGAAAATACAGTGTTTTATACACTTTATGTTTTATGGAGAAGTATTGCAAAATTACATTCTTGATCGTTCTTGGTCGTGAGCATGGCAGAATTATCACAATAAACATGCTAATCATTAAGAACTGTGCACTAAAACAGAAAATAAATTATAAATCAAACCAATTTCCGTTAGTTCATATTTAATAATTGTGATATTTATTTAGATCAAGGGTTTTTTCTCTTGCTTCTTAATGTACAAGGCTACTCAGTGATTATATCAGTTCCTTTTTGACCAGTGCAATAATCTGCTTGTTCAGACAGTGGGTCTGCATATACTCTGAAACCTGTTCCCTTCAGTTGTATCACCTGGTCCTAGATGTGCACGAAAAGTTATACAAAAAGGGAATAGTATAGATACAGACTTTTTTAACCTAAACTCTCCCTGGTGAAAGTGCAGATAAATAATATCAACCAAGCAGACTCAGTCAGAATTCAGTTAGAAAATAAGTAGAAGATAAAAACAAGTAGAAGTAAAAGTAGAAGTAGAATATAAAAATAGGTGCAAATTAAATTGTTGTTCATTATTTTGGTCACTCTTTGGAGTGGAGTCATTGTTTATGACTCCAAGCTCTATCTGTAGCAATGAACGTATCAGTTTCAGAATGGAATGTCCCACTGAAGACAAATCCTTTCTGTAATTAAGGTCAGAACTGGAATAGGAATATTACACATGTAGAAACAAATTCAGAAATGTAGTGAAACTTTCAATCCTTTTATGCTGCTAAGTATCCTAGTAAATTCATGAACAAAACCTGTTTTCAGCTATTTGGAAGGAACACTTTACACCACTGTATATCAAGATGGGTTTAACATTTCAGCTCTGAAAGTAAGTCTGGTTTTTGAATGTCAGGACTTCAAGCAAGTTCTTATTAGGGATTCTGCAACAGTGTAATTAACTTTTTCTTTATTTTGTCTTCTTTGTTTGAAATGGTCTCAAATGCCATAGCAAAATGAAGCAAAGACATAGGATATGAATTAGATGTTTTTTGGGACACAAAACTGTTTAGCCTATGCAGGGAGAAACCCTGTAGCAAAGCCTTGTGAGAATGAAGAATACTAACATGTTGACCCGCTCATGCAATAGAAATTGCCTGATTAGAGTCCTTGGGAAATGCAGAATCTTAGCTAGTTATTCATGACCAAAATCTTCATATTGCCTCCCTTTATTGCAATTGTTACTGCACAACTTAGGAAAGTGGTTTCTATCTTTTAATTAGGGCACTGGCCCTAATTACCAGCAAAAGGGCCTGAGCGAAACACTCTGGGTTTATACCACAACTGATGCTGTTGTACTCATGGGAGAAGGATTAGTGCTGCTGTGGTCAACTGCCAGCTTCCTGCTATTGTTGCTTAGACTAGTGGCTCAACCATTCAGACACTATAATGAATCTCAGTGTAGACCCAGCTGATGAACCTGGTAGATCAAGAGGATCCTCAGAAGAACCTTTTGTCAAACGGGTCATTGAAGGACGTGTAGTTCCTGTCTTGGTTTAACCACAGCTGGCAGCTAGGACCACGCAGCCACTTGCTCACCTCCCCTTCCAGCTCCCCCCCTGCCCCTCCACCGAGAAGGGTAGGGAGAAGAGGGAGAAAAGGAGGGGAAAGGAAAAACACGGCTTGAGATAAAGACTGTAGAAAAGGGAAATAGCAATAATAATAGCAGCAATAGCATTAATAATGATGACACAAGCCACTCTCACTGCCTGGTGAACTGGCACCATCCCGAGCAGTGATTGCGAGTAACAACCCCCTGCTTAACTGTATTTATATACTGAGCATGGTGCCTATGGTAACGAAATATTCCATTGGCCATTCCATTGTTCTGTCTAGGCTTCTTCTCAGTTTCTACAGGAAGCTGAAAAAAGTGTGAAAACGATAAACGTTGCAACAACTTAAACAATATGTATTATTGACATTACTTTCATACCAAATCTGAAACATGACAGCCACTAGGAAGAAAATTAATTCTGTCCCAGCTGCAACCAGGACACTCCCTTTCTCTCTTTAATGTGGCAGCAGAGTTTCCCTCTGCTGTTTCCTGTAAATCAATGTTCTTGGCAAGGAGTTGAGATGGATTTAGGATTAACACAGAGTAGATGAGCATTGCTGAGTTTACCACAGTCCATTTGAGATCAACAAGGCCAGATTCTGGCATAAGTTTGAAAAAGTGATTTAAGTACAGTATACAGCTCTGTAACTCAAGGAAATCTATTATCAATGGCCACTGCACACTCTTTTCTAAGTGGTCAGTACAGATATTCTTTTTTCACCTATTCTTTGTGTTTGCGTTTCTTTGTGCATATTCCACTGAAAAAGACACTTTATGTTGTTATTGTTTTCTTGCAAATTTCAACAGAAATTGTAATTCTTACCCTAAAGATATGGAAGTTACTAAGAAATGTCCCACTGCCTTGGTCCTGAGAGCCTGTAAGAGTAATTTTACATTTGCAAGAAATCAACATAAATCACAGGCAAATCTATTTTTATAACAAAACAGCTTTCATTCTATCTTGTATTTACATCCTGATTGTATGTCTTCCAATTACCTACCTAGTCAAGGTTCTGAAGCAAAAATTAGATTCTTTTAGAATTAAGTAATTTTTTCTTAAAAAAGGGACAGGAAATATTTCTCCTGATGCATGTATCGTTGGCCAGCAATCACCACTGAGACCACTTTAATTAAGAAAATCCAATTGTATGAAATTAACTGAGGAGCCAGTATCATTTACAGTTCTATCTCATGATCAATTCTCTTAGTAAACTTTAAACACAATTAAAATAAAATTTTAAAGTATGTATTGGAAATTATTGTCCAGCATAGACAAAAAAAATTATAGTTAGAATAAATTAGAATCTGCTTTCCTCATATTTGGAGATCAGTGTAAATCTTACCAATCATAGCTACATTTTGTAAGTATAGAGTGATGACAAACTATACTTCATTATTTTCTACCTCTTCTTTGGAACAATTAACACAGCATGAAATTCTAATGACTGACTTTGAAAAATTACTACCAGTTGAAGAGGTATGTATTTTTACAGTACTATTCTACTGAGAGGGGAGGAGAAAATAAAAACACTTCATATAAATATATCTGTAAGTTCATAATTATATAGAGTTATTGAATACTAAAAGTGGTAGGAGTCTGTGTTTTGTTGCTGAAGGTCTGAAGTCAAACTGTGATGATGGATGTAGGAAAGGATTGTCACTTAGATAATCTCTTCTTCATTACATATGTGTATAGTAAATATAACTTCTTATACACATAACAATTCATGATACTAAATATAAAAAATTCAAACAAGTCAAAGCTAGGTTTGCACTGTAGCCTCACTTTTTCTCCCACTGTAATTTTTTTCTTTTCTTTTCTTTTGCACATATACACTATGAAACTGCCAATAGTTACATCATTGCACAGTCTGCTTATTCTAAGGGACTTCAACATAATTCAGAATACTATGTCTGCTATGTGTAAGGCCAGCATTTTTGCATTAGGAAATAATATACTTGCTTTGATTTATTTTAATTATTTGACTGCAGCCTAAAAATATTTTGGACATAATTATTTTGATGTAGGTGAGTCGCAGTATTTTAGTCGTACTTTAGTATTTATTTCTTTGATCTGATCAGTGTGGAATTTAAATAAACTGGAACCACTAATTTTTCAAGACATTTTCAGTGAGGTACACACCTTAAAGTATGAATGTTATTGTCCATTTGAAAAGGTGTTTCACGAAATCTTCATTGAGTTCTTGAAGGTCAAGAAAGTTCTTGAACTGCCTCTTGATATTGCTATGTACGTCTTTTGAAATAAACATGTAGCATTTCTACAATTAATAACCAAATAAAACGTTATTTGACCATGCAGCTAGTTATTTATAATAAAAGATTGCACATTTATTCAGGAAAAGGGTATGAAAAATTCAATTATGTTTCAGAATTTCTTAAAGTGAATCCATTGGTAGGTTTTTTACATATACCATGAATGATAGAATGAAACTTTTATAATGGCAGCAGTAATAATGGTATACATTCTGCATCCTTCATGTTTTATTGCCAGTCAATCTGTTTAAACATACAATTGATGCCAGTGTTTATTTTTTCTGGAACACAGGAAGAAGCCTGTGTTTATATCACAAATTCACACAGAATCACAGAATTTTTGAGGCTAGCAGACACCTATTGAGATCAGCTTGTCCAACCCCCCTGCTCAAACAGACTCAGCTTCAGCAGACAGCTCAGGGTCATGTCCAGTCATATTTTGAATATCTCCAAGGATGGAGACTCTATAAGATCTCTGGTTAACGTGTTCAGTGTTTGACTACCCTCACAACAAAAAAAGTTTTTTCTTACTTTTGAAAATAATTTATTGTATTTCACTTCACACCGACTCCCCCTTGTCCTGGGTACCACTGAGAAGAATCTGTCTTCATCTTTGCTTCCCCACATCAGCTACTTATACACTCTGGCGTGATTCCCCTGAGCCTTCTTTTCTCCATGCGGAACATGCCAGCTCTCTCTGCCTCTCCATTTATGTCAGTTAGGTGAAGCCCTTAGTTATGCCCATGATCCTTTGGTGGACTTGTATGTCACTTTGCTGAACTTCATCAGACACCTGCCTGCCCATATCTCCAACCTTTCAAGGTCCCTCTGAATGGCAGCACAACAGGCAGTGTGTAAATTACTCTTCACAGCTTTATATCATCTGCAGACTTGCTGAGGGTGCACACTGTCCCATAATCAGAATCATGAATGAACATGTTATGTGCACTACTGGCCCCAGTATCAACCCCTGAACTACACTGCTACTGACTGGCCTCCAGCTGGATTTACGTTGTCAGTAATCACAGTCCTTTGAGTCTGGCAGTTCAGCCAGTTTTCAGTCCACCTCACTGTCTACTTATGGAGTCAGTACTTTATCAGTCTGTCCATGGGAGTGCTGGAAAAGACAGTATTAAAAGACTTGCTAAAGTCAAGATAAACAACATCCACTGTTCTTCCTCATCCAGTGAGCTGGTGATCTCAACATAGAAGGCTATCAGGTTCATTAAGGATGATTTCCCCTTCACAAATACATGCTGACTATTTCCAGTAACATCCTTGTGCACTTGTGGGTTTACCACATCAAGTCCATGGACCTAAGTATATCCAATTTCCTTAACTGTTCTCTAACTTGCTCCTCCTCCACTGAGGGTACGTCCTCCTTATGCCAGACTTTCCTTTTCATCTTAGGAACCCTGGATTCCCAAAGGTTGGTCTTAGCAGGACAGGCAGAGGCAAAGAAGGTATCAAGGACCACTTCTGTCCTTTCTCACCAAGATGTAAAATTGCTATTTTCCCATAGCTGATCGGCTAATCTTTTTAACAGTATCACCTCTGGAATGCTTTAGGGGTGAAAAAATACGTAAGAGGGAAGAAAAGTGTCAGTTAAAAGAATCATCAAATAACCCTGTTGGAATCAAATGGAGATTTTGCCCCCTTTAGTACAGCAGAGCAATAATTACTGTTTAAGTTGTCTATGGATTTCCACTCTAAACCCTTTCCTAAATATTTCCTCCTGCTACTTGATCTTTGCCTTTCACTGATTTTTAAAAGCCTTAGGAAGTACATTTAAAGTATTTCTGAGAGTGAGGGAAAATAATAATGTCTTTGCAATATAAAAAACTGACCTATTTTTGAACACTCCTCTGAAAAGAGCTGAGTATTCCAAGAGGAAATCTGACACAAGAATGGCACTTTTTCAAAAAAATCTTATGGTGGGAGTAATTGTGTTTGATTTGAACGAGATATAACCATTTAAATCAAGTACTGAATTGTGAATCTCCCTCCCCATAGGCCGAGTGCAACAGCAGAAAGTGCTGCAGCATCCACCCATGTATGAAGTACATATGGATTAAGTTTGCCTTTTTTTAGCAGGATCAGGAAGTAAACTGCTTGCAAAACTAATTTGTGTTTTTCCCAGGAAGCACCAAGAGTGGGGGAAGGTGAGGACCTAAGCGAGGCCAGCAGGAGAGATCTAGAGGTGGTGGCCAGTTCTAACCAGGAGTCCAGACTATAATGCAGTGCCATGGTCAAGAAGCAGGTGTGAGGTCTGGTTGGGGAGTCAGTCTGTAATGGCAAGGCTAGGACCACATTCAGTGGTGGCTGGGCAGGGCCATGGTGACAGGGACAGATGGGATGTCAGCGTGGTAGGGGTGAGGATCAGGCCCAGTGAGGAGATCCGGGGTCAGACACAGTCTGTGATGGTCGAGCAGGGCCATGGGGACAGGGATAGGTCAAGGCCATGCCGGGACATCAGTCTGTGAGTCAGGACTGGCTCAGCAGGGCTCATGGCTGGGCAGGGCAGGGCTGTGGAGAGCTGGAGACCAGCCCTGCTGTGGCAGCACTGGGGCATGGACTGAGAGAACCGGGAGGGGACGCTAAGAGTGGGTTCTCATGGGCAGGGACAAGGGATGCCATGGGAAGGCTGGCAGAGCTGGTGAATCCTGTTGCTGCTCTCTGGGCCCTGACAGTTTTTTCCTTTTTTGGATTTCTGTAAAACTTGAGATACGTAATATTGACCAGCATCTTCATTAATGACCTGGATGATGGGGCAGACTGCACCCTAAGCAGCTTCCCAGAAGACAGGAAATTGGGATGATAGATTTTACCATCATCCTGCTGGTTAGAGGAACCTTGGCAGGCAGGAGAAATAATGAGACAGGAGTCTGAAGAAGTTTAACAAAGTCCTGTCCCCAGGGAGGAACAGCCCCAAGGACCAGAAACAGGTTTTAACTGAGTTTAGGCACTTCTACTGCTAGGCAGTTGCTAAGTAAAACATTAGTAGATGGCTACATTTTGTCTGAAGTCCTAAAGTGCACCCCTGAGGCCCCAAGCAATCCCTAAACATTGCTCCAGCACCAAATTCTTTTAATTTTCCATAAAAAAAAATGTACTTTCCCATAGGAAGTGGGTAATGAAACGTGCTGTCAGTCAAAGCCTGCATAAGTGCCTTGTCAAATTTTATCACTGATCGGAATCAGGGAGTCAATTAAATGAGTTCCACAGCCATAAATTATTACGGAATACAGATATTTAAAGATGTTTAGGTACCCAGAGACATAACAACCCTTCAAATACCTCCAAAACCTTGTCTTTGTCTTACCAACAATACTTCTTTTTGGATCAGCTACTGCTGTTATTATACATAGTGCAATGTGAGTGAAAACCCAGCTGCAATGTATGACATCTGATTGCAATAGCTTGTTTGCTGTAATTAAGAACAGAATTTGTGATATGGCAAAAAGAATTATAAGATCATAGTGAGATCCATAAATTTAAGTTTATTAGCTGTTCTCTGGGAATTGCTGTAATTTAGATTTTTGATGGAAATACAGTTTTAGTAACTCCTATGAAGTACATTCTTTTCCAATTGGCAAAGAAGCAAAATCAAAACCATGAGGTACATTTTGCTTGATTCATGTTTGTAAATAGCTGAGATTCATTCTTGGCATAAGAAATAATCAGCAAGAATCTACATTTTCATCTGAATTACTCAGATTGTTTTCCTTTTAAAGGAGTATTATTTTTCTGTTTTAGGCGACCACTGCATTTTACAAACCAGGAACAGTCAAAATTGATGTCACAATAAGCAACATCTGAATATTCCCAGAAGATTTTAATTAAAAACTTTACCTTAAAATTACTATACATTTATGTTTTAAAAGGCTGGTGAATGTATGTGGCCTATTATCATTGCATGTTTCATTACGTAACTTCTAGAACTACAGGAAACATTTAGTAAGGCCAGGATTGACAGTGGAAACACATGTGAACTTCTGGATGTATCACATACCGCATTTTGTCCAAAACCAGCAGATGGTAAGTGAGAGGACAGCTATTATTTAGGATAAAAGGAAAGGTTTGGATTCATACTTTCTCTGGGAAATTCGTGCTATGGTGTTACAAGTTGTAAGGGTAGTCTGTATAGAAGTAAAATTTCATTGCAGCAACATCCAAGCAGATCCAAAACATAGTCACATAAATGCAATAACCAGCGGATGCAATCCACGCAGCATTGCATACTGAATGGTTCCCTCTGCCCAAAATCAGAAGCTAAACAGATACATGTTATTTGATTAAAGCTGGCACTTGATTTCCAGTGAGACAAATGTTTTGCACCACTGTATTCAACTGCGCTGTAACCTGTTTAAGAGAATCTCCTAAAAAATACTAGAGAACTCCTAAAGCATGCAAATTAGTGATAGGTCAGTAGCTTTCCTCTCCATAACTGTAATCCCACTCAGACTTTTTCCTGAGTATTGATCTGAACTGAAGTAGTGCTGCTGGATTCACGAATTAGTCCAGATGGCATTTGTTCTAAAATTCAGAAGGCTGCAAATCTTTCCTCCTTCTACTCATGCATTTCTACAGACCTCAGTACAGAATTGCCAACAGGGCACAACGGCAGAA
The DNA here is from genome assembly GCA_013398295.1 of Chionis minor. Lineage (NCBI taxonomy): Eukaryota > Metazoa > Chordata > Aves > Charadriiformes > Chionidae > Chionis > Chionis minor. Next base: position 104,251 of record VZSF01007963.1, on the reverse strand, counting down.
GCGGAGACAAGAGTCCTGCATGTGATTTTATGCTCTGTGTAATTAAAAAAAAATAAACATACAATTTTTTTTGTTTGTTTTAAGCATTTTAAACCATAACACTTCATATCACAGTGTATTAGTTCCTTTCACTTCTTTTTATATCTACACTGTTTTTAAAGAAACCTTACTCAAATAAAGCATGACTGCCTTTATCAGTTTAGGCTGAACGCAACCACTAATATCTGCATAAGAATTTTCAGCATAAACTTACAGATATCAAGAGTGAATGTTTTCTTTTCTATGTAATTTTAAAATCAAATTATATGTATTTATTTGTAGACAAGCATGTCAAAATGTACAATATCAGTAAAGTTTATGGACTGATTTATGGCCTTGATCATCACAGTTTCCAAATCACCAGAAAAGAAGATTTTGAAAACTGATCTATTGAATCCTTGGAAAAAATGATCACAAATGTTCAAATTGTGTTCTGCTGTCCAGATGGAAAAACAAAGAAGCCAGGTTTCACCGGGTAGAAATACATCATGAAAGAATAAATACAGAAGCCCAACAGAAAACTACCCCGATCGGAGTACCTTCATTGGTTAAGATTCAAAATCCTTCAGCAATTATTTCTTACATTTTTGTTTTCTAAGGACATTGTATAATAAAGCAATCAGAAATGATGTGGCACTCCATTTCTAAGTAGTGATGATGATTACATATTTTGTGCGGCAAGAGCTGCGGAATGAGTTTGTAACAGAAGGTGAGTTTAACAAAGGCCTATTCTGCTAATGTCATTTTTCATACTCCCACCATAAACAAAATCACTCGAAAACAAGCCAAGAGGAAGCAGAGAGAGTTCAGAAAAGGTGAGTCAGGTTATGCTAATGCTTGTGTTAATTAGAGATGTGAAAGGATTAGGTATGGGTATTTTTGATGCTTATCATGACAGAAAGAAAAGACATTGGAGTTGTATAGAAAGACCAGCTAACACTACAAAAATCTGTCAGTTTGTAGATTTCAGTGATACCATCTGTGTGTGTCTAATTTGATAAATTGTTTAAAAATAAAAACATAGGCCTGCCCCTCTGGGTAAGTACAGCGATTCAGCTCTTTAGTGGCACTGGGAGGTGCTCCTTAGTAAGACCTCTTAACCCAGGCTGTTTTCCATGGTCCACAGTACTCACCTCTAACAATGTGTACAATTGTTGCATTATGGACATTGGGAGGTATATCCTCGAATATCTCACACATGCCTATTTTCCATGACCTTGTCTAATGGCTTCTTGAATGTGGTGATACTTCCTCTACAACTTTATTTAGGAATAAACTTCAGAAGTTTGTTAGGTGCTGCTTAAAAAAGTACTTTCCTTTAATTGTTTTAAACTAATTTGCTTCTAGTTTCAATGACTGAGCTTTAGTTACTGAAAAATTCAGTGAATATGCTCACCTTATCTGTTTTCGTGATTTTGTGCATCATAGAATGGTTTAGGTTGGAAGGGACCTTAAAGATCATCTAGTTTCCACCCCTTGCCATGGGCAAGGACACTTCCCACTAGACCATGTTGCTCAAAGCCTCATCCAACCTGGCCTTGAACACCTCCAGGCATGGGTAATCCACAGCTTCCCTGGGCAACCTGTGCCAGTGCCTCACCACCCTCGTGGTGGAAAATTTCTGCCTCAGATCTAATCTAAATCTACCCTCTTCCACTTCAAAACGATTACCCCTCGTCTTATTGCTACATGCCCTTGTAGAAAGTCTCTCTCCAGATTTCTTGTAGGCCCCTTTCAGATACTGGAAGACTGCTATAAGGTCTCCCAGGAGCCTTCTCTTCTCCAGGCTGAATAACCCCACTCCCTCATCCTGTCTTTATAGCAGAGGTGGTCCAGCCCTCTGATCATCTTTGTGGCCCTCTTCTGGACCTGCTCCAACAGGTCCATGTCCTTCTTATGTTGAGGACACCAGAGCTGGATGTAGTACTCCAGGTGGGATCTCACCACAGCGGAGTAAAGGGGCAGAATTATTACCTCCCTCAACCTGCTGGCCGTGCTTATGTTGATGCAGCCCAGGATGAGGTTGGCCTTCCGGGCTGCAAGTGCACATTGGTGGTTCATGCTGAGCTTCTCCTCCACCAATATGCCCAAGTCCCTTTCCTCAGGGTCATTCTCTGCCCAGCCTGGATTTGTGTTTGAGATTGCCCTGAGCCACATGCAGGACCTTGCACTTGGCCTTGTTGAACTTCATGAGGTTGACACGGGCCCACGTCTCCAGCCTGTCCAGGTCACTCTGCATGGCATCCCTTTCCTCCAGCGTGTCAACCCCTCCACACAGCTTGGTTGTTGGCACACTTGTCGAGGGTACACTCAATCCCACTGTCCATGTCGCCAACAAAAATGTTAAACAGCACTGGTCCCAGTACCAACCCCTAAGGAACATCACTTGTCACTGCTCACCACTTGGACATTGAGCCATTGACTCCAGTTCTTTGAGTATGACCATCCAGCCAGTCCCTTAACCACCAAGTGGTCCATCTGTCCAATCCATGTCTCTCCAATTTATAGACCAGGATATCATGCAGGACAGTGTCAAATGCTTTGCACAAGGTAGATGACATCAGTTGCTCTCCCCTTATGCACCAATGCTGTAACCTCGTCATAGAAGGACACCAAATTTGTCAGGCACAGTTTGCCCTTAGCAAAACCATGCTGTGCTCTCTCTTGTTCTCCTTCTCCTTCGCAATGATGCACAGTATTTTCTGGAGGGGTTTTTTTCTGCTGCTGAACATGGAGCCAAGTACTTCAGAGATCTGTCAACATATAGCTACATGACAATTAATGTCATTTGTACATTTAATTCAGCTCGGTTATTAAGATTCCATTGTTAAGGCAATACTGCACATGCTTTGATACTGACAGATTTCTAGATTTTGAATCACTGTCATTGACTTTAGACTAGAGTATTGGACAGAATTATATTATAATTATCTCCTGATGTTTTCTCTTACTAGATTAACATATTGCTGACCTTGAACCTCATGGGATTTTTTCCTACTGAGTATACTGCTCTGAAAATGTTCTGAGATTAAAACAATTACCAAAAAAAGAGTTATATAGTACACTTGTATATTTAGGTAGTATGTCCTTGCGTTGTTTCATTTCACTCATTCTTTTCACGTGAGATAGTGTGATACTAAATGTTTTCACAACTCTGAGTGTTCAACCATGGTAGCATGTTTTTAGTGGTAGTTGTTACTTGGTAGGCCATGTGACACTTAACATGTTTTAACACTTCTGAAATGGAACCTCATTGCTAATATTAACAGGTTTGTACAAATAATGTTGTACAAATAATACACAATAATAGCCTAATTACCTTACTTCTTTCTCATTTTCATCTACCAGCTAATTTAAAGGTGTCACTGATATCTTTGTCAAGTTTCCCACCTCCACTTTAGAACTTCTTTGATTTAGCTCCCTGTGTTTTTCTGAGTTCCCTTGACTTCATTTTTATTAAGATTTTTTCTTTTACAAGTTTCAAAACTACTGTTAATCTTCACCCAAAATCCTCTCTGCTTTTCCTCGTAAGGTCTTATCCTCTATTGGCTTACAGTACCCTGTCATCTACTGATTCATCTGCAGTCTTTATAGCTGTTCCTTGCACCTGTGCAGTATTAGAAGGCAATTCAACGGTTCTTCAGGCAATTCCTGTAATTTTTCTCTCAAAATTTGATCTAATCTGTAAGCCTGAAGTTAGTGAATATCTCTATGACAACAACTTGCAGATCAGCTTTCTTCTCTCTCTTCTTATCTAATCTAAAACATCTATTTATCTCTCTCAACTTCTCTATTTCTTGATTGGCATTGACAGTACTACCATCCAGCCTATCACTCAAATCTGTAATGTGGTTGCGACATTCCTCTTCAACTTCTAAATTTTAAAATCTGGAATGCGCTTAAAATCCTGATGCTTTTGTGAGTATAATAACTTAAGACGTGGGTGTTATGGATATTTCTTTCCCAAGTAACCATATGGCTAAAACTCTCCTCCAGACTTTCATCATGTCATGTTTTGGTTTCTGCAGCATCTTTTTCTGTGGTTTTGCTTATATGAGTCAGAATTCTGCTACAAGAAGTAATTCCTTAGCTTTTTATTTTCACCCTGTAATCTATGACTATTTCATGAGCGTTATCTGTTTCTTTTAACATCTGAGCCCCAAAATCTTTTAGTCTCCTCTATCACTTTCATAGAGTTTCACTTTCATGGACTCTTACTTTCACTTGGCTCATAATATCGGTTTGTACCATCCCTCTTTCTAGCGTACCTCTGCTTTCTCCCATGCTCAAATGCACTCTTTGGAAACATTCTTAGCGCAAAAAGCCATTCAGTTAACCACTCTTAACACTATGCTTTGTTGTGATAGTCATAAAATAACCAGACAACAGTTGTAACCTCTACAGTACTACTACAATACAAACAATATTTGTAACAACAGCATCCATTAAAAGAGTATTCTGAAGACTGGTTTTATAAGAACAAGGATTTTCTTGTTCTAGAAATAAATGTATTCATTTTCTTTTTCTAGTAATTGCCTGTTTTGAGGAAAAAAAGTATTCTTTCTCTTTAGTTGACTGTTATTTATGTAAATGAACCTGTCCTGTTTCACTACTCACATTTAGTCCCACTTCAAATTAACAGGTTACACGGATACAGCTGAGGAAAAAAAATGAGTTCAGGAACACCTGAATATTTACGAATTCAAAATCGTAACCCCTGTAATATGGTGCCTTGTTTGGCTTTTCCCCCATTATTCAGTTCCAAGAATGTTACGTTACTGATACTTCTGTCTTGACTTTGAAGCATTTGCAGGTGGAAGAATGTGCTTAATTGCACCGCTCTGGCACTACACTGTAGCACAAAGAATCTAACTGTATTTGTAGAGCAGTGAAGTTAAAAATATGTGTGTGGCAATTCCAAACACAAGAGCTCTAAAAAGAAATGCGTGCAGCCTGGAGGCAAGTGTCTGAAAACGTGATGGTACAAAATAAAATAGCCTTGTTCTATGTGCTAGTTTCTAGTCATTTGTACCTCAGACTACAAGACGCCACTTTATTCCAGTATTTCAGGAAATGATTGTGCCTCATTATTTTAGAAATATAAGACGATTCTTATACTATTGAACATTAAGATTTACACTCTGTCATGTATAAATGTGTGCCGGGGGTGGCTAGGGGTGGGGATTACATTCTCAACTTCAGCTGAGAATGGTTAAGGAAGGGCCTAATTACTTCTTCCAGCTGTATGTAAAACTGCCAAATGTAACCTTTGCTCACATCTTCTACTTTTACTGTTGACAGCATGGTTTCTCTCTCATCATCTAGGTAATGAACAATATTGGGTTTATGTTCAACTTTGACCCCACAGGGCTGGGTGCCTGCTTGCCACTAGAGGCGCATGTGTCCTCTGGAAAATGGAATGGCAGCATTCCTATATACCCATGGGTTTCTAATTGGCTAAACAATCATATCTGAGATTTTTCCTTGTACAGAATATGGAATTCTTGCAGAATTCCAGCAAGCTGGTCAGAAACCCTCCCTATCCCCTAAAAATTTACTTTGAGGATGCTGAACCAGCCATTACTTTGTTATCGTCAATCATCACAGCACTTCAGTTTGCGTGTCCTGTCTTGAAAGTGAGCAATTTAGTCAAGATTTTTTTTTGAAAGGGACTCGTTATCCTTTGCATTAGAGTACTGCAAGCTTTACCCATTTTATGGGTAGTTGAAGTTAGGTTTCTGGTTTTGTTTAGCTACGAGCCTTTTGTCTGGCACACAAGGTATTTGAAAGTTTTATATGTTTCAGACTTGTGATTATCCCAGAAGTAAATCAGTTAGCTTAAGAATAAAATCTCATAAAAAAACTTAAAGGTGCAGCCTTTGAGAATATTCCCAAAGACTGGAAAAGTATCCCAGCTCCTATATGTCCTTTCTGAAAGATACTGTTACAGTAAGGAATCTAGAAATATGAAGTCTAAGAATCTGCAAAATAGCTTTGAATTAAAATTTGATTTAAGAGTCCTGGCAAACTAACAGGAAAAGTAACACCCTACTCTGTTTTATGCAATTACTCTAGCAATTGCTGAATTTCACCCTAGTGGAGATCCATTCTAAACTGGAAGTTGTGAGATGCTGTATCTAGTCCTGATTTTTCTGATCGTTGGCATTTGCTCATATCCAGATACGGTAATTCAGCAACACCTGTCACTCCGGATTTAACCACCAGTTGTTTTTACTTATCTTGGAATAACGCAACCCACTGTATGAATCCTTAGGTGGACCTACTCTAACTTTAGCACCTGACTGATACTTACAAGACTTACCTTAATCTGGGATTTATTTACTTAGGTCTAATATAACATGTGTACAGAGCTTACAGGCTGGAGATTACATAAGAATTTTTATCTATCCTTTTCAAAGACAGAAGAGAAAAGAGGGAAAATATTCTAATGGGATCACATTTCTTATGATGATAGTTTGAGCTCTTGAAATGTTTCCACAGTTCTCTAAACTCCAAATCTTCCACTTCTCAAGAGCTTTGAAAATACATATTAATTACTAAAGCAAATTGTTTTCTGGGTTATTATTCTAAGAGTAATATTCCCTTACAGCTACTCAAGCCTGGCCTTTGATGTGCATAATACTGATACTCATGGGTTTTATTTTTTATCTTCTTCCTCTCCCAGGTTCCTACCATGGGATAAGACGGACGCCATGACTGTTGTGAGTTGAACTAAAGACTGTGTGGCTTTCCTTTTGAGCTACCTAGTGAGCACTCTGACTATTTCAAGAATAGGGCGATCCAGCTCATTGAGTAGAGAACAGAGAACAGCAGGCCTCATTAAAGGTTAAATCTTTTAAGGTAAAAATTTTCAGTTCACTGATTTGATTCCATATGAAGGCAATCTTATGTTCTTTTGAGAAAACACAATTTATAAAGAATTCTTCACGCACACAGAAACATCCCTTTACTAATCTGGATGCCTTCTTAATATTTTTATCCTATTCTTCTCTGTTAACCGTCACATTTAGATAGCAGTTAAAAAAAAAAAAAAAAAGGTGATTCTTTATCTTTGGCTTGTAATATCTTGTTTTCATGAAGGACAAAGATATATGCAGCTTTTTATGAACACGAAATTGTTATTTTCATTCGCATCCAGATACCAAGATTATATTCATGACAGCATGGTAATTTACCCCAGGGTGAAATCTTACAAACTTTATGTTGAGAAATGGAAGTGATATTTGAGAAAAATGGGACGGTTGTGGGATTTTGGGTTTTTTTTAGCATTCGTGTGTTTTAGTTAATATTGTCTAAATGCTGCTGCTGCTAATACACACATCTACGTGCCCCTCTTAGTTTTGGCCCCCAACAACAGGAGGCCCAGGCAGCACAGCTTTACTGTCATTGAGCAGAGAGCAGAGGACTTTCAGCTAGGTTGCAAACAGCAGATGTTCATGCATCAGACCTTGAGAATTTTTTATCTGTTTATAACGACATGTTTTATTGCTGGAATTTTGGAGGACAGAAATATGGCCAGCTATGTGGATGAGTTGGAGAGAACTAAAGTACATTTTTGCAAATGAAGGATTATGGTAATTTCTGACAGCTCCCTTAATGAAAAATTAGAGGTTCTTTAGAACCAAGTGGATGACTGAGCTCTTCAATACTGACAAGTTTAATGAGAGAGGGAGAGGAGTTTTGATCAAGAAGAAGCTGCCCCTAACTAAAAATTTTCTTCAGCCCCTCAGGTTTGTTTTTTGCCACGTGGGAGTGTCATGCTCTGAGGAATACTGTTTTACAAGCCTTTTAGTCAATGACTGAGAGATTTCTTTTTCAAACATATGACTTTTTTCCCCCTGAACATGTGTCAAAGCTATCTGAAAGAGGATGTTTCAGAGGAGTTCCAACTAGGTGTTAACAACTAGGTATAAAAAAAGTTTGCCACTGACACTCTGGTTATTCCACAATAGCATGTTTAGCTGTATGCCAGGAGTAGGGTTCATATTATGGTGTCACAGCTTCACTGATAATGATGCTAATCTGATGCTATGAGGTGATGAATCTGTGGCATCTGTACAGTTCTCAAAATACATGCAAATACTATTATTTGTAGAAAAAGTATAGAATTATGTGTATTTCTTCCAAGATTATTTTCTCTCTGAAGAATCAGAACCCCACTGTTATGTGATGATCGTCACTCTCCAACTCTGCCTCCTTGGCTTGCCTCTTTTCATGTTAGGGTACTCATTGACTTGCTTTCTCCAATGGCTTTTGTTTGCATTTCTTTCTGGGTTTTTTTGGATACTAGACAGATATGGTGTTTTATGGATTTGGTCTTTTTTTTTTAAAAGCAGTGCCTTGCTTTTAAAGGGATGGAGAAGCACCAAACTATTGATGGAGTTCCAATTCCTCCTCATATTTAATGTGAATCATTTCATTGGGAAACAGGGATAAAATTTTGCTTCTGATACTGGCTTTATCCAAATAGCAGTTCATGACATTCACAGTAAAGATCACACATAGCTTTGTATTTAAGTTATTGTCTGAATATGCAGAATAAGTGCTTCTTGCTTATCATGGAGAAAGTAATTCATAATTATTTGGGTTTTGTGACGTTTGCTCCAGACCAAAGAAAGCCATTGAAATTATTGCAGGTGTTGTTTCAAACACAGGAAACCAAATATCAACAGTAAACTTTCTGCCACTGTGCAGTCAGAACAGGAGCAGAACACCTGTTAAAGATGAATCTTTATTAATATAATAATTGAGGATTTATTATGCAAATGCATCCATGTGGCACAGAACTGTAGTATATTTATCATATATGTAAATTTATTTTTCCATCAAAGCTACTTCTTTCAGAATGTCATCTCAGAATGTCTCAGACTTGTCATCTCACAGTAGCTAATTTTAATTTTCCAGTATTAGTGATGTGTTTATACATGCAGTGTGTACTCAGAGTCTTTGTCAAGACTCATGTCTCTGGATTTCTGGTTTTAAGTTTTGAAAAGTGACTGTGGAAAATTGTCTATATATATTTTCTCCTCTTTCCCTCCTTCTTAACAAATGCTATGGATTAATTCTGCCTGTGCTTGCTGTTCAGAAGTATTAGGAATTCCATCTTTTCATAGGAGTGGTATAAGAAACACTGATGTGTTACGGTGATGGTGCCTGCTCCACAGGTTTACTAAAAGTATTTGCTCAAGTTATCCACCAATAAACTGAACTGGAAGATTTCAATTTCCCAAACCCTCTGTGTAAGGTAATAATGGCATAGCAATCTGTGGGCAATGGCCTTTTTTTTTGGCCCCTTAACTGACGTGAAATTCATTGAAACAGAGTAGGAATCACAGAATCACAGAATGGTAGGGGTTGGAAGGGACCTTTTGAGAGCATCTAGTCCAAGGCCCTAGACAAAGCAGGTTTACCTAGAGCAGACGGGACAGGAATGCATCTAGGTTGGTTTTGGATATCCTAGAGAAGGAGACTGCACCACCTCTCTGGGCAGCCTGTTCCGGTGTTCTGCCCCCCCCAAAGTAAAGAAGTGTTTCCTCATATTGTGATGGAATTTCCTGTGTTCCAGTTTGTGGCCATCAACCCTTGTGCTGTTGCTGGGCACTACTGAAAAGAGTCTGGCTCCATCCTCTTGACTCCCATCCTTTAGATACTTATAAGCATTGATGAGACCTCCTCTCAGTCTTCTCCTCTCCAGGCTAAACAGGCCCAGGTCTCTCAGCCTTTCCTCATCATCTTTGTAGCCCTCCGCTGGACTCTCTCCACTAGTTCCCTGTCCTTCTTGAACTGGATGCTCTGTGATGATCATATCTTCTGTCTAAATGATTTACTGGAATTTTAAATATCCCAACAATGTTGACTCAAATTTAATTCAAAATTAAAACTATTATTTCTGTTGAAAGAATGTCAAAAACAAATAGGTTGNTTCACTGATAATGATGCTAATCTGATGCTATGAGGTGATGAATCTGTGGCATCTGTACAGTTCTCAAAATACATGCAAATACTATTATTTGTAGAAAAAGTATAGAATTATGTGTATTTCTTCCAAGATTATTTTCTCTCTGAAGAATCAGAACCCCACTGTTATGTGATGATCGTCACTCTCCAACTCTGCCTCCTTGGCTTGCCTCTTTTCATGTTAGGGTACTCATTGACTTGCTTTCTCCAATGGCTTTTGTTTGCATTTCTTTCTGGGTTTTTTTGGATACTAGACAGATATGGTGTTTTATGGATTTGGTCTTTTTTTTTTAAAAGCAGTGCCTTGCTTTTAAAGGGATGGAGAAGCACCAAACTATTGATGGAGTTCCAATTCCTCCTCATATTTAATGTGAATCATTTCATTGGGAAACAGGGATAAAATTTTGCTTCTGATACTGGCTTTATCCAAATAGCAGTTCATGACATTCACAGTAAAGATCACGCATAGCTTTGTATTTAAGTTATTGTCTGAATATGCAGAATAAGTGCTTCTTGCTTATCATGGAGAAAGTAATTCATAATTATTTGGGTTTTGTGACGTTTGCTCCAGACCAAAGAAAGCCATTGAAATTATTGCAGGTGTTGTTTCAAACACAGGAAACCAAATATCAACAGTAAACTTTCTGCCACTGTGCAGTCAGAACAGGAGCAGAACACCTGTTAAAGATGAATCTTTATTAATATAATAATTGAGGATTTATTATGCAAATGCATCCATGTGGCACAGAACTGTAGTATATTTATCATATATGTAAATTTATTTTTCCATCAAAGCTACTTCTTTCAGAATGTCATCTCAGAATGTCTCAGACTTGTCATCTCACAGTAGCTAATTTTAATTTTCCAGTATTAGTGATGTGTTTATACATGCAGTGTGTACTCAGAGTCTTTGTCAAGACTCATGTCTCTGGATTTCTGGTTTTAAGTTTTGAAAAGTGACTGTGGAAAATTGTCTATATATATTTTCTCCTCTTTCCCTCCTTCTTAACAAATGCTATGGATTAATTCTGCCTGTGCTTGCTGTTCAGAAGTATTAGGAATTCCATCTTTTCATAGGAGTGGTATAAGAAACACTGATGTGTTACGGTGATGGTGCCTGCTCCACAGGTTTACTAAAAGTATTTGCTCAAGTTATCCACCAATAAACTGAACTGGAAGATTTCAATTTCCCAAACCCTCTGTGTAAGGTAATAATGGCATAGCAATCTGTGGGCAATGGCCTTTTTTTTTGGCCCCTTAACTGACGTGAAATTCATTGAAACAGAGTAGGAATCACAGAATCACAGAATGGTAGGGGTTGGAAGGGACCTTTTGAGAGCATCTAGTCCAAGGCCCTAGACAAAGCAGGTTTACCTAGAGCAGACGGGACAGGAATGCATCTAGGTTGGTTTTGGATATCCTAGAGAAGGAGACTGCACCACCTCTCTGGGCAGCCTGTTCCGGTGTTCTGCCCCCCCCAAAGTAAAGAAGTGTTTCCTCATATTGTGATGGAATTTCCTGTGTTCCAGTTTGTGGCCATCAACCCTTGTGCTGTTGCTGGGCACTACTGAAAAGAGTCTGGCTCCATCCTCTTGACTCCCATCCTTTAGATACTTATAAGCATTGATGAGACCTCCTCTCAGTCTTCTCCTCTCCAGGCTAAACAGGCCCAGGTCTCTCAGCCTTTCCTCATCATCTTTGTAGCCCTCCGCTGGACTCTCTCCACTAGTTCCCTGTCCTTCTTGAACTGGATGCTCTGTGATGATCATATCTTCTGTCTAAATGATTTACTGGAATTTTAAATATCCCAACAATGTTGACTCAAATTTAATTCAAAATTAAAACTATTATTTCTGTTGAAAGAATGTCAAAAACAAATAGGTTGTAAACTATAGCACCCAAAAATCCCCTGAATCTGCCAATAAATTAAGGTCAATCTAACAACTGCTTTCACAACACACATCCATACAAAGAACATAGAGGTAAGAGTAACATAACAGTAATGAGATTTCTTGCATAGGTTTTCTTTTTAAATAATAAGACACAGAATGTGTGACAATTTCATCAGGAAACTAAACCCACATTTATTTTGATCCTTAAAATGTAGCAACTTCCACACTTCAGGGTTTAAGCCTCAGAACCAAAGTCAAAGTAGGTGTCAAAAAAGTTTCACTGAGCTAAAACCTAAGACGACGTTCTGATTCCATATACATGGAGCTAAGGAGCAGACACTGGTAATTAGCTGCCCCAGAGAGTCAGAGACCACCACTAACTCCACAGCTGGGACTCAAAGAAAGCATATATAATCCACATGGGCCTGGCAGGTTGCCAGCATGAAGAGGCCCCTTGAATAGTTTTCTCTTTTCATTTCTTTAAGTAACATTTAGCTGTAGATACATATGGACAGAGTACAGGGTAAGAAAAACACTGCAAACAAACCCCCACATTTAAAATATTGGAATAATGATAATGAATTTATTGGAATTCTTACAGTTGAGGACAACTGAAAAGTGTTTATTATTATAATAATTTCAGTATTACCAAAGGAAATAAATATATTATTTGGGGTTTTTATTTAGATACATTGTCCAGTTTCTTAAATTATACCAGTTTTAGATTCTGCCAATCCCAATAAATAATCTAAAATGATTTATCACATTTGAGTTCCAAGAGCATCTACTAGATGTTTTGACCAGAATAATCATGATATATACACATAAGATAATATAGATACATAACAGTGAATACATACTCAAGGAAATTGAAGAAAAAAAGATATTGTTTTTCAGGCCAAGAACATGTAACTGCTGAATCTTTTAATGCCTGTGAAGTTACCACCAGAACACTGGAAAAATACAGAAATACTTTTATAGAGGTTACAGCAGAAATTAATTCTTTTCAAACTTAAACAGGAAATGGGGAAACAGAGGCCAATGTGGTTAGAGGATATAAAAAGTTAGTATAAGCAATAAGCAGGCGACTTTTAAGTAACGCAAACAATCTGGAAAGGGAAAACATTGGGAGTCATAAAAAACTCAAAAAGAAGCGGTGAGTGTAGAATTACAGGGGATATTTCAACCACCTATAAAGATTTCTTTGAGTAAAGCATATTTGCAGTGAGCAGGAGGAAGCTAAAATAGGCATGAAAGTCAAAAATTGACTAGTAAAATAGCTATGGACAATCCAGCAGAAGAGACAAAGAAATGGCAGATTTCTTAAAGTTATTTTGTTTCATAAATGGCAGGATAAAGCAATTAGATGTATTTAAAATTAGGATTGTTTGATCAGTACAGTCAGTGAATTGGCTAATGAGGATGTCAAGGAAAACATTTTGCAACATTAAGACTTAAGCAACAGAATTTTTATTATTGCAAAAAAATCGTCTCAAACCTCTGAATTAGGTATTACTTGACTTCTCTTTGGTCAGTGTTAGTGGTATCTGAAACACTGCCTGCCTCTGAAGACTTCACCTGAGAGGACTGTAGACAATTCCCGGCAAATCCTCTGACACTTGAGAAGCACAAGAAACCATTCTCAGTGCAGAGCAACATATTTTGATGATTCTGCAAAATCATGGAATGAAAATATTTCTGATTCCTATTTCTTGGCCAATTGTTTGTTAAATACTTGCATATATGCAAAGGGCCTTCCTAAAGCAGAATATAACAAAAATCTCCTTTTCATCATGTGATCTGGCAATACTGGACTTACTAAATGCACTATGGCATGCGTGAGGACTTCTGGTGAAGCTAAAGTTACAGGCAGCTTGTGTGGTGTGCCTCATCCCCTTTGGATTAAGTAATCTGTTAAAACAATTTGCATAGTTTAATTTTGTGCCTACAGAGTATACTACAGAAATGTTATACACTCAAGCATTTAATGAAGCGTTCTTAGGGATACTACTGCAATTCTGAATACCCTGCTATTCAGAAACTATGCCCTCTACCAGTTTATGTTTTCCAGATTTAATTTTGCCATGCTTTCAGTTTTGAAGTTTTTCCAGTATGACTACCCCAGTATATTCCGAACACTCTTATAATATGATTGAAATGATTGTTTACTCCTAAATGGTTCACAGTCAAATCCCAGAAGATGGAAGTTGATTTTTTTGTTTCTTTGTTTAACGACTCCCATGACTAAATGATACTGATGCATATACCTTTCACATGCATCTTTCAAACCATGTGCATCTGAAAGACATCATAATGTGCCTTGGAAAAATTCCGTGAACTCTAGACATTTTTATGGAAAGCAAATAGGAGCATGTTCACCTGCCAAATGTCATTGCATCTGACCGAGTTTTGGACTATGAAAGGAAGAACCTGGTTACCATGTCATGTGTAATTCTATGCAGAGCACCAAGCTTTTAAATTGCAATGTTTTCTTACCATGACTAATGACAAACTGCTACTTCACATCTGCACATTCGCTTCTGTTAGACTTACAAAGGAACCTATTTTTCTCTTCTTTCTGTGTAAACATCCTCAGGTAAGGCAAATAAAAGTTTTGATATGGAAGAATTGCAATCCCTTCAAATGTACTCAGCCATTTTCCAAACAAATAATCTGATAGCTGAATCTTGTCTAAGTCTACTAAACTGTGAGATTCATTACATTATCCCCAGAAGAGACGGTCACTGTCTGCTTTCTCCTGATTTCAAAAGACAATTAATTCCATATAGTTTCATAGACTGAATCATATTTTACTTAAAAGATCTTCTTTTTTGGACTAACTATTAAATAAGTACAGTTTTTATGGTTTCACAATCTGGATCTTGTGATAAAATGAAAAAAAAAAATCTAGTCAATAATCTGATTGATAAACAATCGGTATCTTCTTAAATCCCTCAAAAACATCACTTTAAGTGCTGATCATTTGATATGCAGAGCAGAAGAATTATGTATAACTGCCAGAAAAATCTTTTTTTGCTTCTCACAGAGTGATTTAAGAGACTTTTGTACTAGGAGTAGAAGGCACAGGTAATTCTCAACACACTTCAGAGTTTTTTTTCACTGGTGTATACCTGTGCTTGATCCCAAGGTTTAGCCAAGGTGGGTTTACATACATTTGGAAAAGCATCGCAATAAGGTTATGCCCTGTAGCTTCATGTTCAGTGGATGTCCTAGTAATACAGGCTCCCGGGATGCAGCTGAAGCTCACAGGACAGGGACCAGCATTCTGGACTGCACCCTCCTTTCTCCTTTGCAGCCTGAAAGGGACATTAATAACTTGAGGTGAGTGTCATAGGTTATGAGAACTCACATGGTCTAATGTGCAGATGCTCTAAGTCTCAGACTCTGTTTTTGCGTAGGGTTCACAGAACTGGAGGCTTACTCAAAGACTGACTTGAAATGTTTTAAAGGAAAAATTAGCTTTCTGGCCCCAAGTCTGGCTCCAGTGCAGTGGCCCGTACTATAAGCTAGTGCAAAGCAGGTGCCTGGAGTGTATACTTGCAGCACACCGACTCCTGCAAGGTTAAACATGATGTGCGAAGCCATGGAGCTAAACTTTTTAGATTACAACTGTTTAGATGCCTGCTTGATATAGCAGTTGACAATAAAGTGGATTTCCTATGATGTGGATTCCTGTGACTTCTGCCAGGACTAAAGGAAACAAATTAGTTTCTTCAAATATATGCTAAAGCAAGTAAACCACTGTAATTCTATTGCTAGCTGATGTATTTATAAGTACAGCTGACTTTCTATGTCTCCGATTCCCTACTTTCTTGTGCTGAAATCCCTTGGATCTGAAGTGAATACCCCCTGTGCTGTTGTGCATTTGCACAGAAAGACTTAAATTAAGGCAGAATATATTCAGAACACTTTAGAAATAGGGATCCAGAGCAATCCGCCTTTGTGCTGAAAGATTTGTCTCCTGTGTCTGGGAGTGTGAGAACTTTGATAATGTCACTACATGTTTTCACCCACAGGACATGGCACAGTGTGTTCCCAGTCCTGACTCATATCTCTTGTGGTTGAACTGGAACTATTTGTCACTAACAGCTGAGATATTATGTCTTTGTTTTTCTTTGAAAAATCTTCACTGTCAGGTGAAGATAAATTGCATATCTGACCTGAGGGAAACTATCACAATGTCTTTCATAACCTCTTTATCAGCCCTCTCTCATGGATTATTTGACTACCCCTAAATTCATGTATTTTAGGGCAATTCAGGGGACTCCTCTGCCCTAGATGGTCAATTACTAACCATCTAGTAATGGCTTCATTTAATATTAGGAAAATAATCATAACATGTTTTATTGCCACAATTCGATCCAGTGTTGATCCCGTCAAAAACATTATCTGCAACCAAGACAGCATTTTCCACCAGAAAGAAATCCTTAACAGGCGATCTTCTGATGTTTTCTGGAAGACAGTGCCAGACAATTTCTCTCATAGAGTATTGCAGCTGACATAAAACCTTCATCAGCCTATTGGCTGGGATAACATCTTTAGCCTGTAACTGTTTGTTAGTTTTAGCCAATCCATCAAAGAAACATTTGTATGCTACATGGTGCTGCTTGCAATAACTCAATCATATAGCTGAAATATATCACCAAAGTGATGAAAACAGGTGCTGGATCTGATTCATAACCCTGATAAATCTTTTTTAAACATTGCAGAGCTGTAATATTTCATATTTCCATAGCACTTTCCATGCTGTGGGCTGTGAAGGCTAAAATTTCCCAACCAGGAAGGCAGAAAACACTAGCTAAATGAAGAATCAGAGGTGAAGTTTTCTTTAAAGTGGTTTCCTGTTTGGAGAAGAGTGGTTACTTCTTTGCATATGTATTAAAAAAAAAATTCACTGGATGATAGCCTAATTACCATTTTTATCACTTTTAAATGTAAAGTCTCCCTAGTCTTGGTGGCAGTGGAGTCTGGATCATTATGCGTGGAAAAGTACAATTTCCTGTAAAATATTGCTTGATTTGAAAAGTGTCTAGAAAGCGGGTTTTTTAAATTCTTATATAAGAAAACAAAATCTGGCTTACTTTTACAGCTTTTTTCTGCTTTCTGTTAATATGTGGAAAGAAGTCAATCATCTCTGGAAGCTTAGAAAAAATGTTTTGAATTTCACTTTGCTCCAAACAGATTTATCTCTCTCCAGCATCTCTAGAAGATTTTGTACTGGGTAGCTGTGGCTGTCTGTCCAAAATATTTCTCTTCTAGATCTAACCTCTCCATTTTTTTTTTTCTTGTTCTCTCTGGAAACAAAATAGTTAAGAAAAGCAATACACAAGCAAGAAGTAGTGTGCTACCACGGCTACTATAAGGTCTTCATTCCTCTGCAGAATATTTATTTGACCTAAGATTAATTTGTTGCTTTGTCTATTATTTTATTCAGATGCTAAGTTGGTTTCTAGCTCACCACAGATGATCATAATGAATTGAGCTTGTTCTGTTCCCACGCTCAGTCAGAAGTGACTTGCAGCTTATCATCCATTTCAGCAACAGGTGCCTAAACACTTTCACAGAGGAGCAGAGCTTTCTGGCTAAAAGCCAATGGTATATGGTATATTCAAGTGTTTTCCAACAAAATAACAAGAAAAAAAAAAAAGGAAAAAAAAGAACAGATAATTCAGAGCCCATTTTGAAAACATACAAAAATCCAGTCCCATGGCCTATCTCTGCAATTTCAACACTTTAATACTCTTTTTTTTGCCACACTCCCCCCCAACACCTATAAACAAAAGCCCCCCACTGATCTTTTCTATTTTAAATTACTATTATTCTGCATGAAGATGCCTTTCCTAGTATATTTCAATGCATATTTCAACATGTCTTAATAGCATGAAATAATAAAAGAACAGGGATAACACGTTATTCCATAATGACTTTAAAATATTCTTTTGTATTTGAGGTGGGTAGAATCTACGCACAGCTTTAAGCATTTCCATGTTATATCTCTGTCAAAATTAGAAAAGTTTCTGTTTATTGATGTCAGTTTATTATTCGGCTAGGCAGACATCTGGAGTGTTAGTACCAGATCATGTTTCCATCTCTTTTTAACAACCCTGAATATCAAAGACAGCATGTTACACAAGGAGAAAGGACCAACATCCTTCAAATAACTGAAGCCTCCTCTCTATTTCATGGACCTGGCATTTATTGCACTGCTGAAGCTTACCTAGCTTATGTGCAAAGACAGCATGCTAATATACTGTCTTCTAGGTCAGCACCGAGTAAAAAATACCAGCCTTGGAAAGATTAAAAATTTCCCAGCCTACTCACTATGTGCATATGATTCTGGGGCAATAGAAGAGCCAGTTTATTCTCTAACTGTACAAACAATCTTTATTACTGCAATTATTCACAAATTCTACCAGACTACTTGCTGAGTAATCATTAGTGTCTTGCCAAAGATTCACAGGCTTGAAATGCATATTGAGTTGAGTATTTGTACTTCCTCAGAAAAGTTCATCGTTTTAACCCACCCCACTACTTGCAACACTTGCAGCAACATGGGTAGATGAGTTAAGAAAAATAACGATAGCAAACAGATTATACAACCTGCTGACACATAAACAACCTTATTTTTCTTCCTCATCCTATAAATTCCCTACTACTCAGGCTCAAGAATAAATGACCACTGATTTCCATTTGACATCATCTCTTCCCTAACAGACTGCTGCTGTTTGCCTTTTTCATACCGAGCAACTGAACAGAAGTTGTGTGTTTTCTACTCCAAAGAAGAAATAGAGAAACAAATACTTCATTTGGAGTGACATAGATTCCTTAAAGAGAAAAAATGGGCATTCTCTTGAAAGCACAGCTGCTTTTGAGAATGCAAGAATTCAAACTTTATCCTGAAAATTGGTGGTGGTGGGTGGTTTGGTAGTTTGGGTTTTTTGCATTGTAAGTATTTTTCTCCTGAGCCTCTTCCTTTTAGATTAGATTTAATCTTGCCTGTGCTCTCCATCGCTTAAATTCTAATATAATTCCTTCTCTCTCCAGAGGCTATAAAAATCAAAGTAACCTTCTAGCTTCAGAAAGATTTTTTTAATGGAATTTAGACTAAAGGGGAAAAGAAAGGAAGGAACAGTACACCAATCTCTCCTAAGCACAGAAGTGTTTAATTCTAAAGACTGCTGATGGGAAAAAAGCCATACTACAGACTTGATAGCTGTAATTTCTGTTTGAGCAAAGACATATGTAACTAAGACAGAGACAAGAGCTCTCTATTTCACTCCATCTGTGATTCAAACTCACTGCTGATTCTGAGGACTATGCAAAAAACGTTAATGTTTTTTTAGACAGTATCTATGGCAGACAGGATCATAAAAGCTTCATTTTCTGATAAAAAAAAAGACAGGAGGGAGTCTGAGGTTGATATTGGCTTTTCTTTTCCTAATTTGATTTTTTTTGTCTGAGGTTGATATTGGCTTTTCTTTTCCTAATTTGATTTTTTTCTATTTCATTTCAATTGTGTGGACTTTATTAATGATAATACACGTGGCTCCAGATTGTTGACTTTTGCATATTATTTTGTATTTGAACACTCAGGGAATTGTGATTGTACTGGATTGTAATAAGCATTTGTATGATACAGAAAACCTGCAAAACCTAAAGTTAGGAAGTAAAATTAAGCTTTATAAAGTCCCAAAACATCAAATTTCCCACGATTAAGGCATAAGGGAAGCAACTTGTATCTGAACGGGAATTTTCCATCAATTCGTAGCCAGTCCCAAGAAACCTTTTACTCTTTCTTTTTTCTCCATTTACAGGGGAAGGAGGGAAACTGTGTCTGGTAGGGAAGCATGGAGAATTTTATTCTTAGACATACGCAAGTCTTTCCTTTCTCCCAGCCTCAATCTGCCTACCTGACTAACTGGTGTGACACTGAAGAGGTCTTAAGACAAACAGATTGTGAACCTACTTCAAAGACACTAAAATTGGAAGGGGAAAAGGGGACAGAATCTGCTTTTGATTTCTGGTACTAAAAGAAGAGTTCAAGAAAACAACAAAGAAATTCATGGCTTTGAATTCTCTTGAGTTGTAGTGTATTTCTTTATAATGAAACTTCCAATGGGAAGAAATTTCCATTTTTCATTCATCTCTACCATTCAAGTACTTATTGAGATTCTAAAAGATCTCCAACTTTCATTTCCTACTGAGGATTAAATACATTGCAGAATACAAATTTAAATTCTCCTCTTAAGAAAACACATATGTGTGTTCATGCACAGGGATATGTGACTGGAGTTGAGGGTTGGTTTTTTTTCTGGAACTGTTAAACTTTTCTGGAATTTTAAAACACTTGCTCTCTTCCTTCCACTCCCAGTCCTTTCACTCCCTCTCTGACTTTTGTGGTCACAACAATGCCATTATGCTAGTTTCCAGTAAGTATGACAAACTGTTCTAATTAAGTCATTTAAAACAACAATTTTTATTGCAAACATATGTGAAACCAAATGTATTCTTAAATTAATTTTCCACTGCTCTTTTGTGCAATTTAGATGGCTTCAATCATTGTAAGTGTGATTTAGGAAAGCTGAATTTGTTGGAACCCACTGTTTTGTGAAAAGAGGGTACATTCCGCCTTTGTTGAAATACGTGTGCTATTAATATGTGTTTACAAATAATATATTCAGTCTGTTGGAGTTTAATTCAACTAATAAATATTTTACATAATACTGCTTAAAATATTTTAAACTAAGGAAGGAGATAACCTGTGACTTTCAAATGCAAAAATTTGGCTGTGTTAATTCAAGAATCAAAAGTATTTATTCAATTGGTATTTATGGCATGACACAGCTATTTAAGTATTACTATGAAGACCTACTAATGTTTTCAGTATTTTTTTTAACATGTTTTTAATTTAACTGTTTAAGTTTGAGATAATCTGTTTAAATCTGCTCAGTAGGAATTTAATTTCTGTAAGTACAGTGTTTGGTGATTTAGCTGTCTGAAATCAAGATTCTAGACATAAAAAGCAAGGTTTTATCTAAACAAAAGCTTGTTCAAGTATGATGTTGAAGTTCAAGAGTATGTCTGCAAAAACAATTTAACCTCAGCATGGCAGAAATTAACAGAAGGCTTCTAACTCTGCAATAGAAACCACTGGTTTGGGTTCAGTGTTTAAACTCCCTATTCAATATTTAGGGACAGGGAAGCATTTGTGAGGCTGGGCCTCAACAGTTCATTTGCTAAATTGGAAGGCATTTAGTCTTCATCATAGAATAATAGAATCACTTGGGTTGGAATAGACTTTCAAGATCATCGAGTCCAACCATAAACCTACGCTGCCAAAACCACCCCTAAACCATCTCTACTTCTCTCTGTAAATGCAGTGATTTGCTTCAGGCTACACTTCTCTCAAATTGGAATTCAAAAGCTGAACTTTTTTCAAAGAAAGGCATACATGCAAGATGCCTATCCCGCTTTCATTCATCCAGAGATACGAGAAACCTCTTTCACTAAAACTGTCTCTCTGCCTGAGGATACTTAAACTCAATCTATTCTTCTGGGGCAGGTGTTGGAAGCCAGGTCTTTCAAATTCTTCAGTGAATGATCCTTGTGCTGGGTTTTAAAAGAGTTTACAGCAGTTATATTCTCAAATCCCTAGCTGAAATAGGTCTAATTTAGTATGGTATAAACAGAACAGGCAGACTTCCTTCTCTAAAATCACAGTGGTAATGAGTGGAAGACATGAGTTACAGGAAAGAAGGAGCAATCTTATTTGCTCTGTCCTCTTCAAAGTGAACCACAGCCCTGCCACTTGCAGCTCCAGAAATGACAGTACTTGCTTTCCCAAAGCTACTCACTCTGTTGGAGCTCGTAACAGATTCTTTTTCCCTCCCCTCCTCAGCACTCACTTCAGAGCCTGCGGCAACCTCTCCTGCTTCAAGCCCCAAAATGCTGAAGTACCCTGACAGATCTCTCATCAGAGAACCCCCAGGGCTTACCTGCAATCTTTCAGCTGCTGCCTGCAGAAGCGAAGAATGAGGATTCAGTATGGGCCTTCAGATCCTCTGATCCGGACTGTAAGCACTTCCCGCCACGTTATCCTTGGCCACTGAGGCCAACTAAGCCAGCTTTTTAACTTTCAACATCATGTCCTCACTGGCTGTCCCCAGACTAACCAAATTCTATCTCCTTTGCCTGTCAAGGATTTAAAAAAAGCCTCAGACACCAGCTTTACCTGTTAAAAATCTGTCAGAGGGTAGACAACAAGGATATACCTAAAAAGATAAACACATTGTCTTAATAAGAACTATGTGTTCTTGCACTTGTTGAAAGTAAGAATGTCTTTAGAAAGGCTGAGAATCACTAGTAATTCAAGTGTATCTTCACTTCTGTCTTTTCTTAACAGATATCACTCTACTCAATGCAATTACCCTATATGGAACATGTTCACAAAATAACCCTGAATTTACCTGTTAATTCACTTTTTTTAGGTTTTGCATCTTTAAATCCCGGGTATGGCTTAAATATACTTGCTTAAATCACTTGTGTATAACTTTATGGCTAGGGCAATTCACTATGTAAAAGACGTGACCTCCATCAGATGATCTTTAAAGTCCCTTCCATCCTAAACCTTTGTTCACGTCCTGTCTGGTTAAGATATTTCTAAGATTAGAAATGAGTAGTGGATGCTTCTCTGCAAATATTTATCATCACTCATGTGTGATTCTCAGCCCTGGTTTTTCTCTGTAGATAACAAATATTCTAAGTGTTCAAAGGGTCTTTGACTGAAAGCACAATACAGTTTCCACAAGTTTCAAAGACCAGTGGTATGGATGGTCTACCTGCATACAATTTGTTGTGCCACCCCTGCACGGACAAACACAAACTGCAGTTGGAAGAACTCCTTTGGCAGCAGCAGCTCATCTCCAGCTGCTTTTTCTCCTGTAGACTAGGGGTCTATCCCTCCATCCAACGATGCAACTCAACTTAGATACCATAACACTATGACTGATAGATCTCTTGCAGAAGGATAGGCAAACAAAGTTACGAGGATGGTACAAGCTCTGCAGTCCTACCAAAAAGAGAGCAATAGATATGATTATTTAATACTTGCTAGTAATGCTTGCTTGTAAGAGAGCAGTAGTACGTAAACATCCATACCAGACTGCAGGTACAATCTCACAATATTACAATTGTTAATAGCACACAACAATAATTACTGTGGGAAAAGATTCATGAAACCTGAAACAAGATGGCAGATGGGAATGAGCTACCAAGAACAGAACATTTTCTCTGATCTGCAGCCTATCTACAGCTTGTATCTTTGAAAGGAGGTCAAGAATAGGCAGCCCTAGTTTTTCTTTTTATACCAGACCATTACTGAGGATCTTTGCCACGTGCATGAATGTACAGAAAGGAAGTTAATGCGTGTATCAGATTGACTGAGAACTGTTGAATATATTGCATGTGCAGTGCACCACTGATTCCTGATGAGGAATATATTTGTCCTGTATCCTCAGGACATAAAGTTTGCTATCCGTTTGGCCCACAAATTTACACCTGAGAGGTTTTGTGGCTTGAAATGGAAGAAAACTTGAGGACCACTGCCACTGCCATCTTTGATTAAGGAATTTCCCACAAAGATGCAGATTCGAGTCTCCTCAGACATCGATACTATGTCAGAAATTTCCAGGCATGTCCAACAGTGGCGTGTCTAATTAACTTTAACTTTGGGAAGTCAGACAAATGTGCAACAGCTGTCCTCTGAAGACCTTTTGATAATCTAACTGCAGACCTGAAACTTGATCGGTGCATAACAGCCAACAGCTTACATGATCTATTTTAATATCTTAATGGGGTTTCACCTCTATGGACTTTAAGGCAACTCTGCTTCATCAAGACAGCTTCCAGAGACATTCCTGATCTCTTCTCATCTGAGTACCCTTCGATATGGGTAGTGAGCAGAACACAGGTCAGAAAACTACTCTGGTAATGTTTGCTTGTCCTCAGCTTCGATCTTTCTCCCTTGTGACAGAACAGGCCTATCCAACGATGCTGCTAAACATATGTTTAACCCATGACAGAAACATGAAGAAACAAAAGTCTGAGCACTGTGACATCAAATTCAAGGTATATGACCTGTGGAAGGGAAGCCAGAAGTCACTGGGAGTTGCAGGGGAGCTCTTCTGTGTTTCACAGTGAAAAAGCACATAACCATGCTCCCAGAAGAACAGTTTACAGCTAAGCAAAAGGAAATACTAAGGATGCGGCTGTATCCCATGAGAACAACCAACAGGATCTCCCGCCTGCTGGAGAACCACTCAAGAAGATATGCCATTGTGTCTGTCTTTCCAAGAGCAATGCAGGACTATTAGGATTTAAAACATCACTAGACATGCAGAGCTGTTGCACATTTTGGCTACATGTGATCAGAGAATTCACTCAAGATGTTGAAAATCATAAAATCTTCCCAACTAAATTCAGATATAGACCTTTTGCCTCGTATGGAAATGCCCTGAGGAATCACAGAAGGAAAGTGTGACATTGGGCAGCAAAAAATTCAAGACTCATAAGGTTGTAAAGATGAGAAAATAGTATGATTTTATAGTGTGAAGAGCAGGGCAAAGACCTGCAAAGGACTGCTCTATATTATTCAATATTTGACACGATACATTTATAGATTGCCAATAATTTTGATTTAAAGTATATGTTTTTATTCAATAAAGCTGATAAAGATTATAGCTTGGTTGTTGTGGTTGTATAAATTCAATTTTTAGTGTAGATTAAAATTTATACCTGTGATCAGTCTAAATTTTTTTCTTGATGTGTTACGCCATCTCATCCAAAGATAATGTACAAAAAGTATCAAAAAATTTTTACAATATGGGCACACATGACCTCAAGGTTTATTATTTTCCTTAAGAACTGAAAATTCTGAATAAGAATCAAGTCAAAAGGAACAAAACAGATTAATAAAAAAATTTTGGGAGACAGCAGTACTGTCCTAAGATGGAAAAAATGGTGACTCTGTATCTGATGCAAAAACCTTTACACACTTTCTGAGCAAACCTTGACTGTGGCAGGAGTATGTTATGTGCCAGCTGGAATAAAACACGAGTACTTTGGACATCTTCCAAAGAATGACATGCCAGGATATTGAAAGTTCCAAGTATCCCATCTTGCCACATAATTGAGCCAACACTTTTTCCCCTTAAGTCACCATTCTGTATCTAAGAGAAACAGAAACGTAAGAATGGAAGTGCATCAGGTCTTAGCCAAAAATGAATGAGTGATATCTATTTGTTTAGGTCCTCATATGGTTCCTATCATTTAGCATTAAGAGTGTCAACCAAGTATTTAAGAATACTGATTGGATTGACAAACTTTCTTCTCACTTCAGAGACTATTCCTCTCAACTTTCGAACTTGTCAGAGTGTGGCAATAGTATCTGAAATGTTTGACAAATGACAAAAATACAGATTATCTGTCTAGTTTCACACAGCTCCATTTCTTATTATCAAGTTTGAAGAATAAAATAATTTTTAAAAGATGCTTCCTCCTTGCATGAATTTAAAAATAGCCAGGTCTTTCGAAGACAAATTCACCAAGGGCTGGATCGCTCAGCCACTAACAGGGAATGTAAATTGGGTTAGAGCATTGTGAGACAGGTTAGTTTTACCTTACCGATTACGTGTTGTTGTAAAACAAATCTTGAGATTTTGCATATCTTGCAAATTTTAAATAAATTTCTGAAACTTCAACCACTGAAGCTAAGGGAAAAGTGATTAACAAGAATGTAAATGTTCACTTCCATTCATTTCCACACTTCAACCTTTTGTCAGGTGCCAGCCAAATGTGAGCCTGTTGACTCTCAAAGATCTGTACTTGCAAAAACTAAGAATCTAGATATCTGTTCTTAAGGATGATTAAAAGCCTCACTCCAGAAGGTGGAATCGATACCATTAGGTACCTACTTCTTGCTCAAGCCCTGCACACATCCTGGCACCAGCATGCGTGTAACAACAGAGGACTATGTCCCTTCTTTTCTCTGGTGGCCCAAGACAGCCTTAAGCCTCACTGAGTGTGAGAGCTCATCCTCTTTGTCTGCCTCGGTGGATTCAGTACACGGCTTCTGTGTGACAAGGCCTGTTCACAAGTCCAGAGGGCAGTTACCCATCAGCTGGGGGACTGAGGGGTTTTTGAGCTGTCTTGAAACTTCAGAAATATCAGTTTCCACTTTGTAAACATTAGTTAAATAGCCATTCAGAGCTTTTGGTAGTTTGATCCTATAAATCAGAATTTCTTACTAGGAAACCAAAATCTGGGCTCTAATCCCTCCTCCGGTATCTAATTGCCATAGGAACAGGGAGTAGTCCAATGGTTAAAACACAGTTATGATAGTAAATATTTTAACAAGTACTAAGTAAAAGCAACAGTAAATACAAGAACTTAAAACTCTGAATCTCATGGCTTATTGTGTGTATCTTTTGTAAGATAAAAAGTAAACAGAAACTGAGTTACCAAGCCTTCTAATGCCTGATTTGGCAGTGCTGCAGAAAAAAATATCCGAGCCACCTTACTCCAAAAGACACATTAGAGAGCCATGGCAGTTAATTAGGCATAGACCTTTTCTGTACTGTGATTTCAGATGCTTGCTTTTGTATCTGTACATGTATGAAGACCTGTGAAAGGTAATGCCAAATCAGAGATGATTTTTTTTATATTTACCTCTGATTATTGTATAGCTTAAACTCATCTTTTACTCCTTAGCTTGCTGAGTGCTAAGATTTAGAATCTGTGACATGCAAAAAACATTTCATCTTTAGTAAACTGCTGCACTGCAACAACAGACCCTAAGTAATCAGAATGTTTACCAGCTTCAAAAGGCATCACATAAAAGCCAAGGTTTGATAAAAATTTCAACACTTTAGAATAAATGATCATTGGAGAGGATCCTGGAAACAGGGATGCATTTTTCCCCACTTCTTCAATAAACATCCGCAATAATTACATCCTTCTTGCTGCAGAAAACAGAATTGAATGTCAAAAATCTTAAACAAGGCAAAAGTCACAAGTTTCTGTTCCTCACTCTACTGATTGAAATTACACAGATGAATTAATTCCCTTGCGCAACTGGCACAACAGTAAAAGGACCTCTGTCTTGACTTGGGGGTGCTCTGTGAGAACAAAGCAGTACCTAAGTATGCCCCTCCTGCAAATCTGGAGAAAGGATGGACCTTGAGACCTCAGGTGACCCTTCGGCTACTATACAAACAGGATTGAGCACATAACCCCAATCTTTTTTAAAGGAATCTCTCCTTTATACTTAGTTAACTGGCTTTGTGCAGTAGCAAACAATTAAGAAACCACTAAATGTTTTGATCCAAAATCACAAATGCAATGGAACAGTCCAGCAATTTCTGTAAAACTTGGATTTACACGTGAATTTAAAAGAAGGCATAATGATATGGAAATTCAGGAATGGGATTATAGATTCCAGTGTCTGTCAAAGCAAGAAAACAACTCCCTTGAATTTAGCTCTCAGTTGTTGGCTAAGGCAGGCCAAACCAACTGGAAAATGGCTAATC
The DNA here is from genome assembly GCA_013398295.1 of Chionis minor. Lineage (NCBI taxonomy): Eukaryota > Metazoa > Chordata > Aves > Charadriiformes > Chionidae > Chionis > Chionis minor. Next base: position 76,737 of record VZSF01007963.1, on the reverse strand, counting down.
TGTTATCTTGATTGTCCATTTTATCTGATTACACAGGTTTAGGATTGTATTTTCTTTCAGTGCTTCTAGTTTAAGAAACTTCCGAAACAGAAGGTCAGTGCTGTAAAATATTTATGGAAACTTTAATCAACATTTGACTCCAAACAATCTGTGATATTGAGTTTTAGGAAGTTTCTAGAGTCCTTTGCAGATCTTCCTTTGCTGTTTGTTTGGTTGGTTGGTTGGTGTCGTGGGTTTGGGCCGGATCGGCCCAAGCAAGCCGAACGACAGATGTTCCCTCTCTCCTGCCGAGCAGGAGAGAGAGAAGAAGAGAGACTAGTTTAGCAAGAACTAAACTACTTTAATGAAATATAAAGAATAAAATAACAAAAGAAAATAATGAAATATATACAAAACCGTATCAAGCTCCCAGGACGACAATCACGTCACCAGCAGGCACTGGGGAAGTCCCAGACTGGACTCAGCGATGGAAGAGAACTGGATCCAGGAACAAATGGGTCGGGATCAAAGGCAGACGAACCGATGGAGTCCTCCTCAGACGCCGGCCATTGAATAAGGTAAGCAGGAGTCCCAGCAAGAGCAAAAGCCCAAGCAAGTCGGAGAAGAAGGTGAAGCCGTAAAACAGGAAACGGATAAAACCAGAACAACTGAGACAACGGATGCTGAGCCTTTGATCCCCCAGCTTTTATACTGAGCATGATGCAGATGGGATGGAATACACTGTTTGGTCAGTTTTGGGTCACCTGTCCTGTCTGCTCCTCCCCACAGATGGGACCCCTCTAAGGTTCTCTGCTTCCAACCCTCCAACGGGGCAAATAACAAGGTGTCTGGCCTTGGTCGTTACGCAGTAAGTCTAAGCAAGAGCCTCTCTGCATACTGTGCCTTGGCATCAGCTATAAACATGGGTCTTATCACTCTGAGAAAGAGCAGTTTTCTGCACAATATGCTGTTAATTTCAGCAGCTAGAAGAGGTCTAGTTAGAAAGCAGAGTTACTGAACAAAATTGGTCCTGTTTTACCTCAAACCAGGACAGTTGGTTGATTGTTTTTTAATTCAAATACTGACAAGGTTGTTGAAGTCACAAATTTACAAAGGTAAATTATACTAAATGGAGCTTATTGGGTTTGTCAGGCACACTACTGATGCATTATTTTTCAAGTGGAGAAAAAAGAATGGAAATTATCAGAGAGACACGAATGTGTTTATATTAAGCCTTCTGATCTTTGCCATTTTATCTCTAAATGAAATCTGAGTTGGTGTAAGAAACTTCAAAATGGTGCTAATCACACAAACAAGGTACCTTCAAATGTTAAGTGCCTGAGCAACAACAAGACCAAAAGAAAATTCAGACTGTTCTTCCTTTACTAATCTCTGGATAACAGAGTAGCCTAGCTTTGCTGTTCCTATATAAAATAATGCATATTTTAAAGCAAGGGACAAAAAACTGGATTTCCATCAATTTTCAGACTCTAAGTGATATGTGGGAATGCCTTTTCATTCACTGTGCTAACATTTTTTAAAGGTTTTTTTTTCAGAGTAGAGTTATTCCATGTAAGTTCTTCTAAAGCAAGAATATTCAATGCTAATTAAAATTAGCATTTTTCAATGATAAAAAAATAAATCAATATAGTAGATTTATATGGCAATTTACTAAATATGGTACTTGACACCTGTACCAAAAGTAATTTAGGTACAGTTATTGGCTAGATAGAAGTATTCAGCAATATAATTTTAGAGCGACATTATGGGTTGAGACCTCAGGAACAGAAGTGCATGTGTATCGGATAAGACATAAGGTCGTTTTAGCCCAGTAACCTCTGTCTGGTATTGAATTACCATAGAACCAAATGAAAGCAGCATAAAAACAGAGCACAGCCCAGGGAAACTGAGATACAGAGTCTTCTTCTGATCTGACTTTCTTAGACAGAAGTAATATATTTCTGCCAAAAGATAAGACTGGACATACTGAAGAAGTGTCACAAAGCAATTTGACAGATGTTTAGACCAAACTGTCTCACTTTTTAAAGGAGGCTTGTAGAGTGTGGGTCAGACCTTCAGGTAAATTAGTCAGGCATGTTAGTTGTAAGTTTAATTATGGGGGCTCTTCTGAAAGGAGACTGGCCTTTTTTTCTCTCTACATGTTACCTACTCATCAAGTGTTTAACGGCTTGGCTTGTCAACCAACCACCCTGTATTTAAATGGAAAAATTCAGTCTGATCTGGGTTCTATTCCTAAGCTTTTGCAACATTACAGCCTGTAAAAAAACCCAAAAAACAAAACCCAAAACCCATAAAAAAATACTGAGGCATAACTGCCTTCTGCTGTCACCTGAGTGCTACTAATTTTTCCTGATGCTTGCTAAAGAGATCAGAAAGTATTCCGCTGCTTTGAAAGAAAAGAGATATTCAAGGTCATGAAAAAATTAAAACTCTATCACTGTGTTGGTTTTGTACCTTTCAGCTGGGATTGCAATCCACAGTGCATAGAAGCTCTAGAGCTTCTTTTTCTGAAACAGTAGCTAAAAATGGACCAGTGGTAATTACCAAGGAAGCAAATGGCATGCACTTGATTCTGAAGATTTCTGTTAGTAATAGTTCTTACCTATGGAGAAGGGGAGTTGTGAGTTTTCCCAGCACAGCTGCAGAGAATTGCAAATTCTCCAGAACAAATTCAAAGCTGAGGTAAGCAAGAACAGCCAGTGTGTTTGAATGACTGGTGGATGAGACATTCGGATATCCACTGAAAATACTTCTTCGTTGAAAATACCTGGCATCACTTCTCAAAGAAGCATTAGATAAAGTGTACCTACTGGTATGCGTCACTGTTCAACTGATGTTTTAAAGACAGGTCACAGGTCCCCACAGACTGCTAGAAATGACGTGACTGATTGTCACATAAATTGGTTGTGGGAATTTGCAAGGAGATGGTTTCATAGAAAACACCACTACAAAAAAAAAAAAAAAAAAAAAAAAAAGAGCATAATGGAAAAGCACTAATGCCCAAATTAATAACAGATGACATTACCATTATATAATAATTAGTGAACACCGAGTAATGGAAAGATCATGTATTTTCAATTATAATTATCTGAATTTAGGAGTGGAATGTGGGAATTTTTTTCTATAGTTTGGAAGATTCTGACTGGTGCTCTTGGGTGCTTGGGTCTGTAATGTTATGGGTCCAGTTCACCAAGGCATGGATAGAACCAGCATGTGCTCACACCATTACTTGGAGAACAGTCAGTACTTCAAGGGACTACCTGGCACTCACACAATCCAGTCGTATGTTTATGAGTGAGTAATGGATACTTCCCATTTATGTTTCTGGCTTCTTTCACTTACTTTTTACTGTGGCTTTTAACATAATTTGAATCTGGGGAGTAGGGGAGGAAATGGCAGAGATTCATTGTCTGTCAATACATAATTCATCAATCTAAAATGAAAGCCTTGAATGTGCAAATGTTCACCTTTGCTTTACAGTGTATGACACAGAAAAAATAGTTTTTTAATTGCAGTAGCTGGAGTGGGCTTTGAGACAGGGGCTGTGTAAATCCACTGCAGGCCTGCATATTAAAGAATTGCATTTTTTACTTCTGTAATCTTGCTACTGTACTCTAGTTCTTTTCAACATTTGGGTTACTCCTTTAATCCAGCATTTCTGTTGCTTGGACTATTCTGACTGAAGTGTGTTAGCAAAGAATCTAGACAGTATTTTTCTTGTGTGCTCCAGATGTTTGCAATAACACACTACTGAATTGAATGCCAGCAGTAAAGGGATATTCCTCCACAGGAAATACTTTGCATCTGACACCAACCAATAGCTCCTTAGGGGGGAAAAAAGGCACCAATTTGTTAGCTGATGCTTAGCCAGTAAACAAAAAAGTAATCTTGGCAAAATTAGATTAAGTATATAACTTCCAGTAACTGAGTTTGAAAAACAAGTATAAGAAATGACTAATATAAACTATTGCTTCAGGATTACTCCAGAAACATATTCAACCACCATTCTCCTTTCAGCCTTAACACCTGTTTGCTTTTCAATTTTGAAGAGAAAGAAACTTCTACCCTTTCCAAGCAATTACGTAGAATGTATTCAACAGAGAAAAAAAACCCAAAACATTTTATCTCCCATTATTCCTATACTTTTAAACCATTTTGCTGGATATTTGCAAGAGAGTTGCAATTAGTATAGTATAATCGTGGTTTTCCTTCCCTGACACATTTCCTGTTTATTTTTTGTCATATATAATATTCTATCGATTTGCATGAAGACAGCCATTTTTGTTAATTCCACCAAGACTGGACATTGAATTGGGTGTTTATTGTGAGAGCAAATACATTTCTGCATATTTCAAGGAAGCATATGCATATACTTCAGTTTTCTTACTCTCCCACAATAAATTAATGTCTTTTTTTTGCTTGTCTATCCAGTGGGTCATGTTTGAGTCAAAGTACTGCACAAAGAATTTAAAATTTACACAATGTTAGAAGCCATTGTATAATATGAATGGACAAAGGTCACAGAACTTGGACAGAGTTCATATCACATCACCTCTATATACTTGTATTCTGACTGAATTTGGTTTCATTATCCTGTCTTACTAAACCCATAGGCTGTACTCTGTTGAATTTTACACTGAAAACTGAATCCTTGTTGAATTAAAACAAGGCACAGATATAACATACTCACATTTTTTAGTAAGATGCTCCATTTCTTTACCTAGGTTTTGCGGTACTAGTTTGCAGAAAATAAATAATTTACATTCTTTCTCTTGTATACTTTTCAGATATTTTGACATTTTTTGAGATATATCACTAGTTAAAATTTGACAGAAAAAAGCCCACTGCAATTTAGTGCCTGGAGAATATCCCAGACAGAGGATGGTTCATTTGCTATGGTTGTTTTGCAGCTCAGCAAGGCGGCCTGATAGAACACAAGTGGTTCAAAGAGGACTTAGTTTCAGCAAGTTTATTTTCCACCTAGGTAGTATTTCTTAATACCCTGTGAACCGGTACTAAATCTTGGGAGTTTGCATTCCAATACAGATATTATACAGATTTTTCTTTGAACCGTATAAACTAATGTAACACTCCATCCCCAGCAGATTGGTGGAAATGAACATGAGTTATGCATGGGACATATGTTACTCATATTTAATAGAGAAATTCCTGCATTTTTAAAGTTAGGTCAGAATAACTAAGTTATTTCTCTCTACAACATCACTCAACAAAGAATTTGCCTGGTAAGAAAAGTAACTTTTATTTTCACCCTGATTACACAAATTACAAACAACATGCAATGAAAATAGATTTGGATTCCATAAAACTCTTCTCTGCTTTTATTTCTAAAGGACAATAAGATACTTTAAGCTGTCTGTTTCTTAAAAGCTTAGCTCCATGCTTAGAGTTCTGCTCTACAAATAATCAGCCCTGTACCATCTACCAATATGTAAATCTCTACGAGAAATATGTGTGGATTGTGCACTTGACTGAAAGCACAATATAACTAGTTTCATACTATACATATGGTATGCCTGATTTTAAATCAATATCAAGAAGAAAAAAGGTTGTAGAAGTAAGACAAGAACTTGGTGCAAAGGGTGACTTTGCCTCTTCCTGACTTCCATTATGTCTTCTAGTTCCTGTCTGGAAATGAGACAACTTACTTCAGAAGGATGTAGTTTATTTTTTTGAGATCCTGTGTTTCTTTTTAAGGGAATAACTTGTTGTTTTAAGAGAAGTGAAATCACATAATGGCATTTAATTATACCACACTTCAGAAAGTGCTTTTAATTTTTTTCTTTAATTGAAGAGTCTTTCAGTCTCTGTCCAAATGAACAACAACTCTATAGTCTGAAGCATAAGCAGCTAGAGTGACTTCCTCAGTGTAACTGTTAAAGAATTGTTTAAGAATTAAGAAAAGTACACCATAATCATTCAAGTATGAGAGCATTTTGGAAAAAGATTAACCCACTATTCTTTTAGGATAGAAAAGATAAAAGATGAAAACCTGTGTTTAACAGGTACCTGGAATGTAAGTTACTGGCATGGTACTATAGCTTAATGCATTGTTTTAATTTAACTTATGATTAATTTTGAAGATTTCAATGAATATTTTAATTAGCAGATGTCCAGTATGCAAGCCTGTGGCAATTGAATTAAGCTTTCTTCCACAATTTCATTTGGGATGAAAAAGATAGGTTTACTGTTTCAGTGCTTCCCTGTCTTCTATGTGGAGTATTTCCTTCAGAGACAAATTCAGAAGAGGGATATAAAATAAATAAAGGTTTTATTTTATCATTCCCCAATTTAGTTAGTTCAGCTAGGTATCTTTTTTTTTTCTTTGTGAATACTTTAATTTTGTTTGGAAAATTTGAAAGTGTTTCAATTAAATCAGAATAATCAGATTTTTTTTTTTAACCTTTGATAAATAGCACAAATCCTAAACAAAATACCTTCAACAGGCAACAGCAAATTAATTTTTAATTAATCTGTCTAAAATACTTGTAGAAAGTGGGATGTAGTTCTTCACATACAATTTGTAAAGTGCTCATTTGGGTTCTATTCTCATATTAGAATAAGCATGAAAGGTTTATGGTGCTGTATCAGCCCCTCCCAAGTAGGTAAGCATTTTGGGTTTTGGAGGGTTTTTTGTATTATTTTGTTGTCGGGTTTTTTTTAATAAGAGAGAAGTGGCTAAATTTAAAAGTAACTACATTTCTGCATTTCTGACTGGCTTGGCTGATTCTCATGATTTTTTTTTTTCTGTGATTCATGTACGTTTTATGATTACTCATGATTTCCTGCATAGTTTCCAACTCTATTTGTGACTCTGCACATAACAAAAAAATGGCATAAGTAAAACAGCATGATAAAATCACTGCTCTGTGTGTGTGTGTGTGTTCAGTTCATTCTATTTGTAACACTGGGCTAAGATACAGGATATTTTTTTCCAAAAGGAAAAGTGCCATCTACTGAATCACCAAAACAAAATTTTGCAGCATCTTGAGAGATTTTCCTGAGAGATGTCCTTTCCAATTACTGAACAGGCCAAGCCTTACTCAACTTGTGAGCTTTAATGAGATCACAGCTGGCAATGGTATGGTTGAGTGCCACATTACTTCACTAAGTATTCATTTAATGTGTGTTTTGTTTTGTGTTTGGGTGCTTTTTTTCTGGGTTAAAAAGTGTTAGTGGAAGATCAGTGAACTGCAGCTTGAAGGTCTTAAGCTTTTGCTTCCAAAATAACTTTCTTCCCCAAGATTTCTGGGGAGACGTCTTGTGCAGCCTTTGCACCTTCTTAATGGCCTACAGAGGTCGGACTTCCAGCCAGGAGTTACTGCTCTTTTCCCTGGTTAGACACTTCAAGGTTTGGTGCACGTAGAGACAGAAAGACTTCAAAAAATAATAAAATGATACACACTGATAAATAACATTTACTTGCAGAGATGGAAGAAAAAAGAAATCAAACGACTAGTAAATAACTTTGCTATGGGACATGACCTACTAGTTAACTGAGACATGGTTTAGCAAGGTATAGCACATTTTTTAGAGGCATAAAATTGCTTTCAAGACCAATAGGACAATGAACTTTACTCAGGACTCAGAAGAGCTGCTGGGTGTTTTCAGGTACAGGCACTATATACTTGGATGAACACAATGTATCTAGAATATATATATATAAAAAAATTAATAAAATTATAATATAAAAATACAATATAAAATAAACACATATGCCACTATATAATCCTGCATAGCTCTTGGAAGAATGTAACTGAACAAGTGGAAGGATTGACGAAGTGGACATGATTTATATCTTCAAAAGTTTGAGAAGTCCCCAGATGTGGCTGCGGGATTAGGGAAATTGAATAATCACAGGATTATGGGTAAAGTCTTGTCATGACTTAAAGCTAACTAATGAGATAGAACAGGAATCAATTTTTCCTTCTTAAAGTAACAACACTTATCAGTGAGAGGTGCCAAGGCTTTATACAGAGACAACAAAAAAGTAAACAATTGCATATTGGGAAAATATGTCTAATCATGAATGCTCAGTTAGGCTTGACAAAATGAAGAGGGTCTGTCGCAAATATGGTAGTAATTTTGTGACAAGGTTGACAGTTTCTACAAAAATCTAGCAGAAATCATCCCTTACCTATTTAAGCTGTGTTATGTATAGATATATACAGTATGCTGTTATACATTATCCTTAATTTCTGTCAGAAAATAGAAATTTTTTTCTAATTATAAACTGGATAAGTGCTGGCTTCTGCATGGATAATTTCACTGATAGCTTTTCATAAATGTTTCTTTTTTTTCTGTTCATACAATGCCTTTGATGAATGGTATTCGAACATATTAATTAAAACTTACTCAACAACTTGTGGGTTGCTTTCTTCCTAATTTAGTGGTGACTGCAGTTGGGAAATTCAGACTGTATTACTTAGCTAGCTTCAAAAATCATATGATGATGTTGCTCATACAGAAACAGTTAAGCAAAAATAACCAGCAGTAACACCTTTAAGAGGCAGTGTTGGAAGAGTTTTTTGCTTTGGTGCGATGAAAAAAATCTACCGTGACATGTGAGGAAAGTCAAGAGGAAAGACATGGGCTTTTCTTCAACATGGCCTCCTTGAAATTGTTTAAAAGGTCTGTGAGACCCTTGGGGGGAAAAAAATTACAATATATGCCCACCAACAAATGGTATCAGCCAAACACCACAGGTTTTATAGGGGTAAAAAGTGGGAAGATAATTACACCTAACCCAAGACAGCAAGAGGTGCCGTCAGCCCCTGTCTATTTGCATCCCAGTCCCACACCTTTCCCGGAGACAACCTGTTCATCACCAAGTGAGATTTTCGCCAGGTGCAGACACACCGCTCAGGGCAAGGATTGTGCTTTTCCCATCCTGCTTTAGCCAGGTTAAAACATCTTAGGCTGCCAAAACTCTCAGAAGCATTTACAGCATCAAAGTCAGTTGCAACCGTGCAAGGGTGATCCTCCAAGCGGGGCTTGGCGGCATGCCCTCTCTCCGCTCGCCGCTGTGCAGAGCTGGCGAGAGCTAGAAACACCGAAATCAATTCCTTTTACCTGAACGTGCCACCTTTTTACAGTTAGATGAAAAACCGCCGGAGGTGAACGATATCTAGCAACCCCTCCGTCTTGCCCCAGCGGTTTGGGTCTCCACAAGCAGCGCTGGCCTCCACTTCAGAGACAGAGCCAGGCAGCATAGAGTCATAAGAGATACGTGCGTTATCGTTTCTACCCGATGGGACGGACAACCTTTTCTTCCCGATAGGAAGACGGTCGGCTGATGCCCGTGCGCTTGCAGGGCAGCACGCAGGGGTGGGCAGAGAGGTGGAACTGCCTTCTACCATTTTGGTGGCACCAACGAAAACACCGTCCTTCCTAGAGCCTCCTTACAGCAGCGAAGTCCAACACGAGCACGCTGCACCCCCGAGGAGTCACAACAGCGCAGAGGTGTGCGGTGTCACCTCCCGGTTAGGACTTTCCACCCCCCAGCCCCAGAAACAGGCATCATTGTTGTTGCCTCCTTCAACGGAATTTTGCAATGAGCCAGCCTCTACAAGCGTCTCCTTTTT
>VZSF01007963.1:0-66892 GCA_013398295.1 Chionis minor | reverse complement strand
CGGCGGCGGCAGCGGCAGCGGCAGCGGCTGCGGCAGCTCCGGGAGCCGGAGGGACGGGGCCGGGCGGCCGGCGGCCGCCACGCTCGCCTGACCTGCGTACCCCCCTGGCCGCGCCGGGCTGCCCCGAAGGATGTCCGCCCAGTCCAAGGGGACCGCATCCTCCTCCTCGTCGCCGTCCGAGGGGCCGCCGGCAGCCTCCAAAGCCAAGGTGAAGGAGCAGATCAAGATCATCGTGGAGGATTTGGAATTAGTCCTGGGGGATCTGAAAGACGTGGCCAAGGAACTTAAGGAGGTGAGAAGCGGAGGGCTGCGCGGGCGGACCCCCGGTGTGCCCCTCGCCCGTGGGCCCCCGCTCCCCGGCGGGGGTCTCCTGTCGCCACTTCTTGGCCGCGGGTGGAGCAACTGGTGTCCAGGCTCGGGCGCGGGGCGGCCCCCGGCCGTGCCCCGCGGCGGGCGGCTCTGCCTGGCTGCCGCGCCCGGCCATCCGTAACGGGACGGGACGGGGTGGCGCGGCTGGAGCCCCGTGTCCCGGGTGCGGTGTGCTCCCCCGGCTGCGAGGCGGCTCTTCCCGGGGACTTCCCGCCTCGGCGCACCCCTCGGAGTTTGGTTTTGGGTACCCCCCCCGCCTCCGGAAGGTCGGGGCTGCCTCTCCTGCGGGGTGCGCGCTGGGCGAGGAGCGTGTATGGGGGGAGCTGCGGGACCCGCAGCCCGGGCCGACATCCCGGCGGTGGGAGAGGTGTCGGGAGCGGCTCCAGCGGGTTTAACTTTTCGGCTGTGGGGTGCAGCCCCGCTGTCACCCCCAGGCGGCAGCCCGGCTCGCATCTCCAGGCCGGTGAGGGCTGGGGGGTGCCGGACCCCGCCGCCCCGGCGGAAGGGTCCGTGCCCGGCTCGGCGGCAGCGGCGCGGGGGAGTCTCATTCTGCCTCCGCCCGGGCTGAACGCCCTGTTTATCCCGCCGGTCTGGCAGGATTGCCTTCCGAATCTTCCTCTTGCCGGTGGCGAGTGTCATCTCCCCTCCGTTAATCCGCAGGCGGAGAGCGATTACCGCGAGCGTGTTCATAAGCGGGGAAATGCTGTAGCTGAAGGAAGAGAATTTGGCTGTCCTTTTGGAGATTTCTACGTTATCTTGATTTTGCTACACAACTGGTCGACAGATGGTTGGATTATGCACCGAAATTCGAGTCCAGAATCTCTGTGCGTTGCTTTGTGATCCCGTATTTGACATTTACAACAGGCTGTGTTTTTTTGCTATCAAATATTAGTTTTCTATTTTAACAACATTGTCAACAAGTTTCATTCAACAGACTTTTGCCATCTGAGGCAGTCTGAAATTCACCCAGTGCTTAGTGTAATGTTGAACGATGTATAAACATGCGGCTCACTAATCGCAGCTGTTAGACTTCTTTCTCACCCAGAATTCCAGATTTCTCCTTTTTTGAAAATAGATTTATAATTTGTCTTTTCCTGAACGTGCTGCTGTCCGTGCTTTGTAATTTTCTGAGGTATTCTGACGTGGAAATAAACACTGTTTGTAGAGCAGTTTTTTCAGCATTTTAAAGACAGATAGAGCAAACTGGCTTCCTGTTGCTGCAGAAGCACATTTTCAGGACCTGGAGAGGATGTACTGTGATCTGTCCCATGAATGTAAATCATTCTCTGGACATAATCAGTCCTAGCTTTCCTCTAGTGAGCAAACGAGATCACTGTAGGTGGAGATTGTATGTCATAATTTACTGTGGCATGTTTTATCTAAGCAAACTTGCCTGTTCTGGTTGACTGCATCTGTGAAAGAGAACTGGATTTGCCTCTGTTTGATGGGAAAATGGCTTGTGAGCAACTCCTTTTCCCTACTAGAGTGAAATGTAAAAGGGACGATGTGAGGAAATGGCGCGGTAAATATGTTGAGTACTACGTACCTGTTGAAGGGTGGAAGGATTGCCAAAAGCATCTGTTTTGAGAAGATCAAAGTATTTTTATTAAAAAGGATAGTTAAATCTTGTTTGTAACCACACATGAGTTTTGAGTAATGCTTTTCTCTAAATATGTCTTACAAAGGTGGTACCTGTGGTACTCTGACAAACAAAGGTTGCATATGCAATTATGTGCTTGCTTGCAATATTGTTATATGTTAAATACATTTTGTATGACATTAATTTTGAAAAGTCCACAGAAGTTCGCCGTCTGAGTGCCTCTGATTGTCTGCTTTTTATAGTGTGGACTAAACCTGTACGAGATCTATTGATGCATCTGCCATGTATACCTTTTAATGTGAAAATGAGTTATTTTATGATATTATAAGCCAATAATCAGTCTCTGCCCTACGTTGTTTGTAGGTGTTAGAAAGCAGGGACAGATCTTTCATTAAAGCATGTAGGAAGTTGGTCTATAGTCAGTTCTGGTGTATTACACACGGAAGTATACCTGTGCTTCATTTGTGGTTCCTTGCTGTAGGACCAGGCAAAGTGATAAACTAGAGGATGTAAGTTTGTGCTTTTCATTTGCACTACAAATTGTGTTCTGGATATGTTTTGGCTACCCTTTTTTTTCACTGGATGTTTGCTGCAGTCCAGCTGTTGTTGTTACATCCTTTTCTGTTGTTCATTCCTGGTTTTCTGTGGGTTTTTTTTTTTTGTTTTTAATTAGGAATATAGTATTCTGAAAATAGGTTTTCATTCTTTTTATTACTGTTACATTAAAAAAGACTTGAATTCTGCTACAATGGTAGGGCACGAGGGTTGTTTTTGTGCAGTTACAATAATATTTAGTTGTGATTTTGGAAATACAGCATTTGTAGAACATTTTTTTCCATTTATGTCTACCTATTTGTTAAATATAAATTATTTAATTATTTATTAGCTTATACTTAATGTAGCACTTTAGGTATTTGGTTAGACTGGATGTCCTCTCCTAGCATCTTTCACTCTTCTTTTATAAGATTTTATATTCAAAGTACTGTCAAATTGAAAGACAGTTTCATCGCTTCAAAGTGAACTGTGCTACAGCAGCAAGGAGTATGGCTGTACAAGAGTTGTGTGTCTTGTTACATTTTGCTTGTTAGAGTTTACTTACATTAATGTATTTGTGTCTACCCTTTGTTCTAAGGCTTTTTCTAATTGATACTTCAGCATTTTGTGTTGTTAAAAGAGGTCAAGAAGGGAGTGGGAAGAGAATGGAGTGTCAAATCCAGATGCACAAATTGCAGAGCTGATAAATTTTCTGTAGAAACACGTGACTAAATGATGTGGATGAAAACAAGTAAACGTTAGGAGTTACTGTGTCTCAGAAATGGAACATCTGTCTCTTTTTTTTCCCTTATTTATTGGGCTGGTCTGCTTAGGCTGACGTAACCACAAGGACTAAGAATGGAGGAGAGGGTTGATGGGTAGACATGTTAGGATGGAGCGGTGCTAGGTCCAGAGTCTGAGCTCATGTATGCCTAGTCATCTCTTGGGTGCAGTTAACTTAGGAGAGACTTGGCTGCTTTTGTCTCCTTGCTAAAAAGAAACACCAGGTGGGTGTGTACCAACAATGGGATGCGTTTTTCTTCTGGGAGAAATTAACGGATCTAAAATGGATTGAGTGGCTCTCGTTTGATGAATATTCCAAATTAAAATCAAAGGGGTGCCAGAGGATTGAGTAACACTGACTGTTCCTTTAGTTCAGGCTATTTCAAAATGAAGTTGGTGAAGCCTTAAACTTTGATTCTCCTCCAGAGGATTGAGTAAAAGATTGCTCCTTTTCCCCTGGAGTCTGTCTAGAAAGGTGTTTATTATTAAGTCTTGCTTTGCAGATTATATTTATCTGTCTGGTACCTAAATAATGAGGTGATGAACACTACTGGAAACCAGAAGACATGTGCTAATTAAACTATTTTGTATATGAAATGTATGAGGTAGCCCTAATTCTCAGGTGACTTCAGAAGGGATTGTAGGGGGTGTGCATGCACACCTGTGGACAGCAGGGCACAGAGATCTGTATCATGTTAATACTGATGTTATAATTTTTAAGACTTCTCTGCTTTCACATTTTATGATAATGTTGCACATTTCTGCAGCCTTGCACTTGTTTATGTTAAGAAAATACTTAACAAAATCATTTGATAAATACTTTTTGTAGTAATAAAAATTCATCATGCAGAACAAATTCCTGGAAGTTATGTGTGATACATTTGCATAACTTTTAATTGGCTAAATAAGCTTCAACCTTTTATCGAAAGGAAGCAGCTGTGTAGCTATTGCCAATGTTTAGAATAATCCAAAATGGAGGTGGAGGAGAAACAGAAGCCCTCATAGGCATTGCACATGCATCAGTAAATTTCTAGTCTGCCTCCTCTGCTTTAAATCCTCCAAAAATGTCTTGCTGACAGAATGAGTGAATAGTCATCCCTCATCTAAACTGATGCATTTATTTTCCTTAAAGATGTGGTCTATAAAATTTGGGCATGAGTTAACAAATAGTGTGTTTTCAGTGATGATGGAATCAACAGATGCCAACCTCCCTCCCCCCAAACACCATTAGAAAGCCTTTTATGTAGATGACCTGATTACGTTACCACACCAGTCATCATTCTTTGAAATGGAGGGTGGTCATGTATTCCATGGTCTTCCTTTCTGGATTGGGCCTGCAGGAGCATATTACAATTTCAACACCAATGTTTCCCATTCTGTTTTTGTTTTTGTCTTCAGCTAATGATCCAGGTGGCAGGAAGGCACTTCAGGTTCTTGCCTGTTAATCCAGAAACTAGAGGGCTGCAGTTTGTACCCACCAAGAGAATGAGAGCATCAACAATCAATCATGTATCGGCATCTCTGATGTGCAGGCAGCAATACAAACACAAATACAAGAAATATTTTGGGTTCATATCGCTTGATAAAGGCGAGTGGGGAGGTATTACAGCACAGGTATAGAATGTACTGTACAGAAACCTAAGAGTAAACAGAACAATAACAGAGCTTTCTAATCCATTCCTTCTGCTGATCCCTGCCTCTCCTCCTTTTTGGGCTCCCTCCAGATGTCAAGGACTTGCCACTTCTTTTGCTAGTTGAAGGAAGAGGTTTTTGAGCATACTTGTTCCTACCGTTGGAAATCCAGTAAATGCACATAGCTTTCTTACGTATGGATTCTGGATGCTGGCCCTCTTAACAGTGTCCCTCCTGGAGTCTTGCTTCAGTGGATCACTCTTGGTATATGTATGGTCAGTGAGTTGTGAGAGGAACTGAAGCTTTCTTGTGTTTTTTACTGCTGTAGCTGGGGTTGTGGTCCAGCTCAGGCACCCAGACCAAGGTGTTGTATGACTGATGGCGTTGCCCATTCCAAAACTTGCTGATCTCTCCAGCAGTAGGCTTTCTTTCTGATTTCTTATTGCAGTCCTTAGGGACAAATGCAATCATGAAAAGTACCTGGATGTTTATTGTAAGTGCAGAGCATGATTCATGGTGTAAGAGAAGCACTGCACAGCAACTGTATCATGATCTGCCCAGGGGTCCAAACAGGGCCATAAATAGTCGTTGCAGGTAACTGAATTAGAATTTTCATTTCCTTTTATTTCTTGTGGTGTATGAAGCATTTATACAGTCACACACAACAAAAAAGTGCAAATGTATTAAGATAAAATTCTTATGCCAGTACTGTCAATAAAGCTAATACAGCTAAAAGGTAACTGTCAACCTTAAAAAAGCCCCATGTGTTAAGGTTGTCAGGAGCATTTTAAATACTGATACATGACAAGTTAAGGTTGATCCACATCTGATTTGTAACCAAAGCTACCAAGAGTTAGTAATTGTATGGTGTAACACAAGGAAAAGAATATAGCGTACATATAGAGCATTGCTTGTTAGTATCAGGAGGCTTGACAAAGGGAGGCACACTGTCAATTTATGCTAGCTATTTTGTTTTTATAAACACTCGTGTCAGCTACTTCATTCCTTTTATGCAATACTAAGCTCCTGATAGTAATGTGTATTGTGCAACCATGAGCTAAATAGAGCATATATAAATTCAGTTTTCAAATAAAAACAGCACCACACTGAAAATATGTATCTTTGTACTAAAGTGTAAACTTCACACAGTCTGTGAACTACTGACCATGATAAAGAAAGCAAAAGTAGCGAGGAACAAAATTCAGTCTGTTGCAGTCAGATTTTTCCACTGAATTCAAGAGGAGCAAAAATAAGCTTAAGGATGACAGAAGTTAGATTTGGGCTGCTTAATTTTTATTAAACCCTCAGAATTCCGACAAGTCAGTGGCTGCCATGTGTATGTATGAATGTGTCATACAAAAACAATGACTTGATTGTCATTGGAAGTTTTGCAGATTTTTGCCAGTTTCCTCTGGAAAATAGCAATGCTTCTGTTCCCATTACTCACATTGGACAAAGTTCTGGAATAGCCTTCCCACTTCCAGTCAAAAACAGCCATCCAAATTAGTACTGCCAGTCAATTTGTACACTATTAATTGATAATCTTCTTGGGGAAGGCACGGGAGAGGTGCAAATGTTGCCCCTGAATTTAAAGGGTGCTTTCCTATAGGGTGTATTTCATAGAATCATAGAATCACCTAGATTGGAAGAGATGCTTAAGATCATTGAGTCCAACCATGAACCTAACACTGCCAAAACCACCACTAAACCATGTCCCTCAGAACCACATCTACCCATCTTTTAAATACCTTCAGGGATGGTGATGCCACCGCTTCGCTGGGCAGCCTGTTCCAGTGCTTGATAACCCTTTCAGTGAAGAAATTTTTCCTAATATCCGTCCTAAACCTCCTCTGGTGCAACTTGAGGCCATTTCCTCTTTGTCTTGTTATTTGGAAGAAGAGACCGACCCCCACCTGTCTACAGCCTCCTTTCAGGTGGTTGTAGAGTGTGATCAAGTCTCCCCTCAGCCCCCTTTTCTCCAGGCTAAACAACCCCTGTTCCCTCAGCTCCTCCTCGTAAGACTTGTTCTCCAAACCCTTCACCAGCTTCATTGCCCTTCTCTGGACGCGCTTCAGCACCTCAAGGTCTTTCTTGTAGTGAGGGGCCCAAAACTAAACACAGTATTTGAGGTGGGGCCTCACCAGTGCTGAGTACAGTATGATGATCAGTTCTCTAGGCCTGCTGGCCACACTAATTCTGATACAGACCAGGATGCTGTTGCCCTGCTTGGCAGACTGCTGGCTCGTATTCGGCCAGCTGTTGACCAGTACCTTCAAGTCCTTGTCTGCTGGGCAGCTTTCCAGCCGCTCCTCCCCAAGCCTGTGGCGCTGCATGGGGTTGTTGTGACCCAAGTCCAGGACCTGGCAATTGGCCTTCTTGAACCTCATTCCATTGGCCTTGGCCCATCGGTCCAGCCTGTCCAGATCCTTCTGTAGGGCCATCCTACCCTCAAGCAGGTAAACACTCCTGCCTTTCACAACACCTTTATGAAGAGCATCACTATCTTCTTCTGGTTTTCATTTCTTTTAGAGCTGCAACATATTGATGGCTCATAGTCTTCTCTGTATGTTACAACTGTTATTTAAAGGCAGGTGAACTGAATGGTCAGTGGTGTCACAGATAGCTTGTGCATATCCTGCTAAGGTGTCCCCAATTTTTTTCTTCAGTTTTCTTCTTGTTTTTCTTCCTCTTCCTGCTGTGAGGCAGACAGAGTGAAGGGGTCTGTTTTGCACGTGGTCAACTGTCCTTGCCGCATAACCTGTGGCTGACATTCACCCATGCAGGTTAACACTAGTTTAGTTATCCATATATAGATAGGAGTTTGCTTTATTCTGCTAGTAGTCAGGCCTTTCATTTTGGTTTGGTGTTTTTGTTGGGTTTTTTTGTTTGTGGCTTGTTGTTTTTTTTTTTAATAGGTGCAGTAAATAGCAGCTAATGGACATTGTTTTCTTAAAGTAAAGGTCTTGAGGTAGCATTTCTCTCGAATTTCAATTTAGTGTGCATATTACCTGTTTTACATAATCTTTAGTATGCTAACTAAGAATGTATGATTAGGGCTGCAGCCTATACATGCCTCCTTCTCACAGCTTATGTCCAGCTCTGTGCATCATTGACTCTGGTCATTCTTGCTGCAGCTACCTGCAATGCTTCAAAATGCCCGTTCTTACTGTACTCGGAGGAAGAAGAAAAGCAGAGGCTGCTTCCATGGTGGAAGGGCTGAGAAAATCCTCTGGCAGATCCTCCACTACCACTTCCCTGTGTCAGGTCGTTTTTGTGTGTTGAATGACTGGGGTGGGAGGGCTTGGTGGCTGAGCTGCTGGCAGTCTGATTTGGTTTAAAATTATTGTACTACAGCTGATGGAAGCATCGAGGAGCAATTGCCTCTAAACAGGACTCGTACCGTCAGTTGTTGCTTTTGCAGAAATTATAGGATGTTCATATGCCTTTAAAGGTTAACAAACTCATCTGCTGTTCCATACAGCATGTGCCACATTGCATTACCAAGACTGAGAGCACTGATGTTGAATCGTTTCCAGATTTCATTGTGGATTATTTCTCAGTAATATGTAAAATCCTGCAATTTTAAAACACCTTTCATTTTTTTTCTCCTTAAATCTTTTTTTGATAGATCTACAGTAATTATTTTAGTCTTTCAGTCATGATGGTATTGTGTTCTTCCATTTATTGTGGTCTGTTTACACTTTGTTCAATGAACAGCTTCAAGGTAAAATCAGAGTAAGACATCGTTACTTACACTGTAATCATTTGTGTTGTAAGGAAGAGAAGATGACTTAATACTTCTGAAAATAGCATGAGAAGTTTATTAGTGAGACCATCCGCATGGTGCTCCAGGACTTCGATGGGCAATTGAACACTAGATCTGGGCTTTTGTTCAACTGCAGAGAGTGAGATAAGTGCTTAAAATATTCAAAATTTTGGTATCTAATAACATTTTACTGGAAATAGCACTGTGGTAAAGCATGCAGATTATTCTCCTCTCTAGGCTGATCAATCCCAGTTCTCAGTGGCTCCTCGTGTAACAGATGCTCCAACCCCTTAGTCATCTTCTCAACCTTTTGCTGGAATAGCTACAGTATGTTACTATCTGTCTTGTACTGGGGAGCCCAGAACTGCGCACATTACTCCAGACGTGGCGTGAAAAAATCAGGTATATATTCAGTAAAAATGCTATGTTACAAATATGAGCTTCCCTCAATAAATATTTCTTTACCTGAAAATTTTAATTTAGCTGAAAAACATATTCTCTACTTTTTCATTAAAGTCGCAGTAATAAGTGATGATGGACTTCTTACTGACTGTGATCTGAGTCTGGATTTTACTTACTTTCCAACAGAAGAATAAATAGAAGATTTGCAGTATTTACTCCCTATATGAATATAACAGATGCATACACCAAGGGTATGCAGCTGGTGTTGTTAAGTGAGTGCAGCCACTGGATGTGACATTAGGCAGTGATGATGGGGAAGAAGAGCTGCAGCTTCTTCTGCTTTTACAGGAATGCCACTCCTCCATAACATCTCTCCATGAAACTCTGATACATCCTTTTCCCCACCTCCAAATGAAATTGCCCAGGCAAACACAATGGTAATTATTCAAATTAACTTTGTGAACCATTCAGATGAATTTTGCCCCTCTGCTCCAGCCTGTGCAGATGTCGATTTTCACTTTGATCTCTCATCTTCTATTGCATCATACTAATCCCTCCATTTCTATGAGGCTTCTTGTTTTCTTCTCCTAGCCCTTTTCCTCTTTTCTATCGTAAGAGTTTCTGCTGCTTCTGCAACTTTATCTACCTCACTGCTAGTGGCTACCAAAATGACATCTAGGTTGTTAAACATGAGAGTGCTTGTCTCTCCATTTTTGAATGTTGACTTGGGAAAGTCAACATCAAAGTTTTAAGATAGGTCTTAAGAATTTCGGGGGACTCTGGCATTCATCTTAGTATCACAGTTCTCCTCATGCATCTTTCGCATGCTAATAGGAGATTCTCCTGTGTAGGATCTTGAAGCATTGCTAGTATTTTTTGTAGCTCAGTTTCCAATCTGGTGTGGAAACTGATAGCTGTGTTGTTTGGATTCCAGAATTACCTGGGTTGTTATGGCAAGCAAAACCTTTTCATTTAAAGTCTATGATAGGTTAAGTTAACATTGTTTTCCAGCTTTCCAGTTCGGCATCCAGAATATTGAAAATTCAGTCCGTCTTTTCTCAAAACATGACAGCGCTACTCTCTTAAATAAATGATTTTCAGTTACCAACTGGAGTGTACTTTATTCTCTAGGTGTTCTTGCTGATGATTGCAGAGACCATTTGAATGGCATAAGTTTACAACAGCGGGTGATCTTTGCTAGTGCTACCAAGTTTTATTTGTGATAACTGGAGTGGTATGGTCTAGGCTTATTTGACTTTCATTGCTTATAGGTAATTTTATGGGGTGGTTTTAAAGTTCCATAAACTGTGGCATTTGGAAAAAAAAATACCCTGTGTATGCACACAGTGTCTGGTAATTTGTGTAATTTATTAAGACTAGGAAACTATTTAAGCATATGCAGCTCTGCTGAAGTAATAACTTTTGTTTCTTGAAATCAAAGTACGGATGGTGTGGTGAATCTGTAAGGCTTAAAGAAGAATGATGTTTGACCAAACTGGGAGGTTTATGCTGAGGCAAGAAGATGAGGAGGTGGTGATTGTTAGTTTTTGTTGTTACCGGTTGACAGTTGATTTGCATGTGTTTGTTTTTCAGATGGTGGTTATTTGATTCTGTCTATTAAAAAAGTTTCGTAGAATTTGAATGATTGGATTGTAAGCACTTTAAATCATGTGCAAACACTTTAGTTAATTATCTTCATTAGCTGTCTTAAATCTCAGCATACAGAGCTTTTGCTGATATGATACAGTGTAACCATCAAGGTATTTGACTAAGCTGAGACTCAAATTAACTTGATGAGTATCATGGAAAATACTGTATACTACAAAGATACATGAGCCAGCATAGCTACACAAACCCCCCCGAAGCCAATATATTGCTACTCATAGTAATCTTAAATGTAGGGAGGGAGGGAGGGACGAAGGGAGGGATGGATGGATGGATGGATGGATGAGTGAGTGAGTGAGTTGCACAACAAAAAGTCATAGTACTTCAGGTGCTGATGATGCTGCACTAGGAAAAAAATCCACTGCAGAGGAGTGAGAACTTTTTATTTAGTATAGGCTTTACATGGTCTTTTCCTTTCTTCAAATTAAAACATCAACAAGACAAAAAATGATACATTGGAAATACATTTGTCTTTGAGGAAGGTTGGAAGGCTAAAGTAGAACTGAGGACACTATAATATAATTAGAACGGTGGCTTGAATGACTCTTTCCCTCCTATTTCTAAGGGGATATACACTGAAGAAACTTAATTTGACTTTGGTAGAGCTGTGCCATCTTGTATTAACTGGCCTGCTGTTCCTAAGTGGTGCCAGCCATTACGGAGATTTGATATGTGTGTGTATGCACGTATGAATTGCAATGATGAAGTTCCAATTCTTTTATCTAAGTCTTAAGCTCACTGCATAGCAAAGAATTGTAGTCTAAGATTGATTAATGCTAGACAGTTAGGAATTTTACATTTACTGTTAGGTAAGTGATGGAAATGTGTTTTAAAAATCTCTAAAAATGTCTTCTAAAATCTTAAAAGTCCCTAAAAGGACTTTTGACATCTTCTGTTCACTAGTCAGTCTTTTTTGAGTGTCTGTTGCAGGACTGTAAGTACTACAGGTAGCGTCCTAGTGGAAAATCTGACTGTCTTAATGAATAACTGCTGTATGCTAATTTTAGGAGATGAACACTTGGCTAGCATTCTGAACCTCTACTTCAAGTTTCTTAGAAACTAGGAAAAAAAATCCCTGTCAAAGTCAAAGTTTATTCAGTTTACACCTTAGAAATAGGGGCCACTTCTATACTTTGAACATAATATTAAATGTAGCTAGTGAGTTATGTACTCTATAATTTGGTAGTCTGCTGCAAACTTTCATCTGGCTTAGAATATAAACTATTTCTGACATTGAATGTTTAACAGACATTAATCAAACAAGAGCATAAAATAAGCTACTAAAAGTTAATAAATAACCCTCTGCATGAATTCTTTCTTTGGGAAAAACGTAAACAACCTTGACCTGATGCTTTGTATTATGGAGCCAGGTGTAGTTGTTAATAATCTATTATGAAAAGAAGGAGGGACTTATACTTCTGTACATCTTGTGGATCATTTGCTACATGCCAAGCATGGTTCTGTTTAGTTTTCCCTACTTCTGACAGTGACATCTCATGATACAGCATTCATGTCCTAGTACTGTGTGACAGCTTTTCAAATGATTTTTGTTTCTTTTAGTGCTGTCTTTTAAAGAGTGGCAAGGCTCAGAGGGAATTTGGAACATTATTGAGCCTTAATTTTCTAAAAATCAGTTCTTGTTTTAATAACTGCTTGTTTTGTACAGGCAGAGTACTTCTCGCGTGTTCATCTATTATTTCTGAGCTTAATTTATTATCGAGAGTGAGGCATCATTGTTACCACTGTGAATTACAGATATGTCTTCCTTCTATGCATGTTTTCTTCTACATAATGAAACAAAGTTGTCTGTTACATAGATGCTAATATACTGCAATTAAATCTAGATCAAGTGGATTTTATGATAATTAAATGCCTATTTTGAACAGAGTAAATTATTTTCTTGCTTTTTCTACAGTAACTATAGTCGTGCAATGCCTCAGTACAATTTTTCACTGAAAACTTTGCTTTAGACTTTGGGAGCCTATATTGCTAGAGGACAAGATGTCAGTATCATCCTTTCTTCTAACAGAGCAGTAGCAAGTGTACGTGGCTTTAAGGTTTTCTCCTGATGAAGATGTTCTTGGAGTCTTCACACGCTTCCTACTGCAGACTGCTGTGTAATGCAGACATAGGAAGCATAGTACAATGTTTTTGTGAATGGAAACTGTTTAATCTAGGCAAAAAAACCCAAACAGGCGAAGAAATGAACAGTCACGATAAAATTTTGTTAAAATTTTAGTCGTAGTACAGATTAGGAGAAGGTTTATCACAAAGTGTTTTTCCCGTGGTGGTACCCTTATCTTTGATTTCCTTCTGCCTCTGATTTTTGTATGACATTTATTTGAGATGCAAAATATATGTAGGATAAATTAACATACACAAAGCACTGTGGTGTTGTGGCTAGACTACTTGCAGAACTTGTCTCCTGTGACATAGACATGTGCTTTACATAATTTTCTCTGTTCATGCACGTATGTCCTCTAGTGGAAGTGATTGCAGATAGTACAGGAGGCATCCTCCTGTGTTTTAGGAAGCACATCCTGTTTCTAACTCTGTAGAAAGAGATTTCTCTGAAGGAATGATTTCCTTTAAGGACATCAGAGGGGAACAAATTACCTTCGTGTTTTCTGAACCACACTGAGAAATAATGAAACTGTAAAAGCTCTGTAGAGACTGAGAAGTTAAGTAGAAGCATTTGCAGAATGAGACAATAGTGTGGTCCTCGGCATCATTGCAGCATGTATGTTATCAGGAAAGAAATCTTGAAAGTGAATCTTGAAAGAAATCTTGAAAGTGAAAGTCTACTTTCCTAAATGAGAAGGCGAACGTGTTGCATTAAATTCAGCAAGAATTTAACAGGTTTCCTTTTTCGAAAAGTTATGTGTTGTTATTCTCCAAAGAATATGTCCTGGATGAATGCTGACGCTGTGGTGTTATCTTGATTTGCAGACTGCTCTTGGGCCTTTGCTGCTCGTCCTTGCCTTGTGTAACAAGATCGGTAATTTTCACTACAAGTGTGAAGAAAATCATAACTATAGAAAGTGGGAATAAGAATTGTGATTCTTTTAAATTCTTAGTAAAACCTCAGGATGTCACGTATGCTGGAGCTGTTGACATAGAATGAAGAGCTTGGAGAATATGCAGGAAGACAGAAAGAAAGAAGAAGGAAGGATGCTGATGGCAAAGGCAGGCAGATGGTGGGGAAAAAAGCTTTGTCTGACAGTTTTTTAAGTTAGAAAAGGAAGATGAAATCAGAGTAAAAGACATTCCAGCCTTAAACTCATGTTATGCTGTTATCTGAAATGTCATGATTTTTCTGTGTGGTGGTCTATGTTTTGTGAAAGTATAGATGACTGGAAAGAGCAAGCTATGCTTCTGAATCCAGGAACCTTCTATTGTAGGCAGATCACGTGTTTCTTTGTGCGTATAACTAGCTTCTTTTTAAATATCTCAATTTCTTTTGTTGTTCTCTTCTTCCTACTGTTCCCATTGCAATATTATAGGAATTGATGTAACAACTTGGAATCTTTTAAAAAATTTAATTTTTTTTAACACCCAGGGATTTTTTTTGCTAGTTTGCCACTCAGCTCAGGTGACTCTTGAATATTTCCGGTACTGGTTAATAATGAAAGTCTTACTCTGTTTATTAATTTGATAGATTCTCCCATCTGATGAAGCAGAGAGCTTTTCTATGTCTATTTTGATGAATTAATCTTCATAGAGATGTGTACAATAGTGAGGTCTAACCAGAGCTTTGCACGGTGTTGCTTACCTGTACCGGAACTAACTCTTTTGCTACGTCATGAAGTTGTATTTCCATTTTGGTGTCAGACTGGCAGCTGACAGCCATGCCACGTACACAGAAGGTCTTTTCCACACGGGTCTATGAATTAGTGAACTTCCAGTCTGTAGCACAAAGCTCTTTAGTTTGTCCTCATGGTTACGATCTTGTATATTGCACAATAGGAATTTTATTGCACTTCTGTGAGATTTACTTCACCCCTTGTGTACTGTCTCCTAGCTGTGCTGGATCAGTGGATTTCCTCAGAGCATTTACAACATTTGTCACAGGGTAATTAATAAAAATACTGTATGACATCAGCCAAAGTCTGGTTAAGGAATTTCGTTGCTGTTTCCTCCTGACCCAAATCTGCTGCTTTTTTACATACTGGTAAAACCAGTGAACTATAAAGTAACCAGCAATCCACCTGGAGATGGCTTTTCAAACAGTGTTTACTTAAGTCGTGGAACATCTTGTTGCTATACCTTAGGGGGAATATGAGTTTCCATGTACTGAAGATGACAGTGGACAAAATTAATGAGAGGGAGCTGTCTAAATGCATAGAAAAGCCTGGAAGTTGACTAAATATATAGAATGAAGCACGTCTTGGGAAAACCGTGGGCCCCAGGTGGTTGTAGCCTGGAAGAGTGCTTAAGGAGACAACTCGCTGTGCTCTACAGCATCTGTTTTTGACGACTGTTGGAGACAAGACAACAGACTAAATAGAGGCTTGATCTCATCCAGGATGGCCATTTTTATGTAGTTTGATTATCATGGTTTAGCCAATTTTATTTACTGACTGTCTTTATTTGGAAACAGGCATTTCCAAAGTTACGGGGTTTCAGTTCAGGTTTATCAGCCTGTAGCTGCCATACTTCCATTTAAATATAAATGTAATATCATTCTTTTTCTCCATCACCTGATATCTCATTTGACTTTCAAGATTAAAAAGTCTTGCTGCTGGCCTTGGAGATAACTGGGTCAGCATTTCTGGAGCAGTACAGCTGAGCTCATCCCACATTGCTCACCTCGGCATGTTGAGTTTCTGGGCTTTCATTTCTGCCTCTGTTGCTTGGAGTTCAATTTCTATTGTCCATCTTGCTACTGGACAGGCATAACTGATACTCAGTTATGTAGGAAGTAGGAATAAAGTAGGAATAAAAGCCAAGTAGTTCAACCAACACTCTTCAAAGCTAATACAAATTAAAATTTGAGGGCCACCTGTCTTTTAAGTATACTGTGAACTGTATTCCTTACTTTTCTTCAGCAAATCTGAATAATCTTTCACTACTTAGTATCAGTTGCAAAGTCTAATCCAGGTAGATCCTCTTTTACAATAAATTCTT
Source organism: Chionis minor (assembly GCA_013398295.1). NCBI lineage: Eukaryota > Metazoa > Chordata > Aves > Charadriiformes > Chionidae > Chionis > Chionis minor. The sequence continues at coordinate 51,014 of VZSF01007963.1, read as the reverse complement.
CATTACTGTACAATCTTTATTTTCATGAAGTCTTGGTGGACTGTTTATTTCTGTGTGCTCCTTGATGTGCTTTCTCACCAAATTAGTTCTGGAAGCGAAGGGCTGTGGTACTTTTGATTGGTTTTGTACTGTTACTTGAATAAATTGTATTCCTCTATTTTTTGTCTATCCTCTTTTTTACATTTACCTATTCCTGGTTTTTTTGTTTTTTTTATATTTTTAACTAAGTATGTTAATCTACTGTCATTACATGCAGGGTTATTTCTATGATTGCTTGTTCTACAGGGCCTGAAAGGTCTGAAATGGCATAATCTTACAGAAGCAGTGACTAGTTGAGAAGAATGTTTCTGGTTTCACCCTCAGGAATACTTGTGTATTACCGTTAATGATAGCAACGTAGCATGTATTACTGGGCATACTTGAGTTAGGAGGAGATGGTGAGTGCAAATGCCAGCGAATGAGTAGTTTACTGGACAATGAAGTAGACTCTGTGGGTTTGATTGGTCTGATAGGTTCGAAGACTAATATTTACCAAACATTTTTGTGAAACAATGGTTACATCACTGTAGTGTTATTAAATTATTATTATTACAATAATGTAAGTGATAGAAGTTGAGACTGCAAAGACATGAGCTGAAAAAGGCAAGGCACAAAGTGAAGGGAACTGATGGTGGTCTTCAGAGTCTTAGTATTGTTTGTGCAGTCTGGCAAGGAAATCTGAAATGTCAGGAATACCACTTCAGGAGGGATTTTTACTGAAATTTATGCTTGCTATTCTTTATCCTTGCTATTCTTAGTTATTTTTTTCCCCCACGTCCTGGAAAAGCTTCTTAGTCACCTGAAGTTGCAGCTTTTACTTTCATGAAAGAATATGTCTGATGGGACTTTTCCACAGTGCTAGTTTCCTATTGTTATTTATAGACTTAGGCATGTTTCTGTTTCTTTTGGGATTTTTGTTGTCAATATTTTGTTCCTTGGATGTTATAACATCATAGTATTTCTGTGTTGTGCTTGATTCAGAAAGCATGTGTTGTGGTTCTGCTTTTTCTCTGCCTGTTTTCTCAGGCCATGTTTATCTTCCAAACACATAAATTCAAAATATCTTTTCCTTTTCTCTGTTATTATGTCTTACAGGAAACGAAGGCTATTTACATCACTTAAATTCTGTCCTTGTTCTAAGACAAAGTGATGCTTCTAATTAGCTACTGCTAGGTGTCCTGGCCTGGTTTGTCTTGTGCCAACCCCTTAATTCTCTCATCAGAGAAGTGAACTTTCTCAATGTTTCCTGTCTTCCTTGAGGGTTGGGTTTCATCTGATGTGAAACCATGGCCAAGGAGTAACGCCCTGTTGGAACTGGAGTGTTCTCTCTAGATTTTTCTCCCTCCTTCTCTCCAGTCAGTAGACTTCTGGTAAGGTTTTTCAGGCTCTGGGAAATGTTCTATCAAGATACCCAATTAAAAGAATGAGTAATAGGGGCTGAAGATAGAAATTTACGTGGCGTTCTTTTACGAGGGAGTGACATTAAGCGTCTTTGCATGTTGTTACAAACCTACTCTATCAGTGAAGTAAAAGAATGTCTGAAGGACTAATTTGCTATAGCATGCTATATATTAATGTCAAAGCAGCACAGACCAAAATGGCTAGGTACGTTTTCAAAGGCAGAAAATGCCATTCTGAAGAGTTTACTTGGTTTTGTTTATTTAATTTTGCTTTGTTTTACTTTGCAGACAAAGATAATGTTACAGATTGCGTAACACATCACTGGATTGCCAGGTGCTTCCCGTTGTAAAATATCATCTTCAGGTGTTCGTGTTTTTCTTGTTAAGGCCAAATAGTTCAGACAGAAATTTTCAATGTTGAGTTCTGCATCATGCTGGTATTATTAAAAAAAAAAAAAATCTTTATTTTAGACTAAGTGGTTGGTCTGCTTCAGAGAAATAAGCATGGGAAAACTTCATTGTTTTAATCATACTTGCCATCTTGAAAGCTTTCCCCCTGCACCCCTTCCTTTCTCTGCTTTAGCAAAGGAGTCTAGCCTTTGCTATAGTTATTTTATCATGGAAGCCTGTATGACATGACCAGGGGATGTAAATGCCACCATCTGAGCTGCTATAACAACTCTGAGTCCAGGACTCCAGCTTGCACAAGGAGGATTTATTTTTTCTTCCCCCTCTCTGGGTAAACCACGCCACTCTGCTGAGTTAACCTGGTGGGAGATGCGTACCTGAAATGAAAGGAGAAGGTTGAACAGCAGGTTGAGGGTAAACTGATGTGAGGATGCTGTGATGCACATAAACTGCACGTACAATTTACCTTTGCATAAGAAGAGCTTGGCAGAGGGGGATGGGAGAATGTCCATAAGTAAAAAACTGGTATGATGGTAATGCTGCGAGGAGAGATTTGCGTGTTTGGGGGCTCTGGGAAGAAGATGTCAATTTTGAGAGTTTTGAGCAACATCCATGTACCCCATGAGGTCCATTTTCTTCAGTGTGCCAAGTGAAAAGGCTCCCAGGATCTCAGACTCTCTCCCACTTTCATCTCTAAATGTGTGAAACCCTTTAGTAAAAGGTCAATTGCTCTCTCAGATCCTTCATGTCATGGCTGTCAATTATCTTGTTTCTTTGTGTAAGTGTGGTCTTATAATGATCTTCGTGACTCAGCTATCAGTATGGTGATAGTTTTGATGCAGTTTCCACTTGCATGCCCATAACCGTTTTATGTGAGACTCTGCCTTACTTAAGAGTATTTTGCGATGTTTTATACTTGCTATATAATTAGTTGTATGATACTATATTGTTATAATTACTCGGTGTGGTAGCCTATGCATTGTAAATAGCGTGATGTTCAGAACTTTTCTGAACGGAGAATTAGTTTCCTATTGGGCTTTTCTGTGATAAGTGTCATTATGGTCCTGGAAAGTCTCATAAATGCTTAATGAATTTTTTTTCCAGAAAACATTTATGAGTTGAGGGGGTATTATATCCACTTCACAGGTACAAGACTGGAGGATGCCAAATGCTAAACAGTAGAAACGTCGTTTTACGGTGTATTAAGGACTTTATAGCTCCAGTGACTTCAGCTGTAATAGGTCTATCTTTAGCAATCAGGTACGAGTATTTCAGGTCAGAAACAAGGAATACACATTTGCAAGGTAGTTTTGATGGCAGTGATTTCATACGGTTTCATACGGCTTTTCATTTCAAGCTGTGTGGCAGAGGCAGGGGTAGAATCAGGGTATTTTTGAAACTCATCTATTGAATTAGCTACTGGATTATCTCTCCTCCTTTCCCCCAACCCCCTTCTGTTTTTAAAAAGTCTGTTGTGTTTGTGCCTTCTAACGCAGTAGTCCAGGGCTCCTTTACTAAATGAAATTGGTTTAGTCTCAGGCCAGCTTGACCTTTCCCATTCAGTCAGGTGGGACTTAAGTTGAATGTGCTGTGCGGTCCAAGTCTGGACCATGAGGTATATTTGCTAGGGGCTCCAACTAAAACTGCAGGGGCTATTTTGACCCAGGGACCCTGATTTTTACCCTAATTTTTAAGCTTTAGCTTTAGTAGAAGGGACACTAAAGGGATGCAAAGTTTGCATTAATTTAAGGGGTCTAGAAAAACTGAGTCATATATATATTGAAGCCAACATCTAAAAGAAAAACCTGGACTGAAATGAGGCCACTAAAAATGCTAAGTTCTGAGATGCTTTTTGCAAAATGAATCAACAGCTAGCTGAAATTAACTGTTATGAATTAGGAAGAAGTATAATAGCATGTCTGTCTGTTAACTGTTTTCAGCTGAAATGCTATTGAAATTTGCATGCATTAAAGGAGAAAATACCACCGAAAAGCTGGCTCGTTTGGAGAGGAGATTTCAGCCTTGTATTTTCATTATTCTGTTTTTCTCAGAATATCTTTTGCAGAATCTTCTGCAGAACGATCTTGTAGTGCTCATGTAGTGCTCACTGATCACAAAGGCATCAGGTATAAGCATCTAGCTATTTGAAAAGTATTTCAGGATCTGTGGAGTCTTATCGATGTATCAAAATATTTTTCCTTATGACTTAGTAAAGTAACTGTAAACATTAATTTTAAATGATCTAAATTGCGGAGTGTCATTAAATCAACGTTTTGTACTACTGATATGAGATATTATTTTCTCTCCTACAGTCTAAATTTATATAAATCTCCTCGTTTAAATTTCAGTCCTGTTCTATCTCATTGCTCAAAGATAATCTAAATTATTTTCATTAAAAAATTAGTTATGCTCTTTAAGAAATGTGCACTCTCTTTAACACCTTAACTTGATCAATAATCACCTTTAAAGATACTGTGACACTCAAAGAGAATCTTTTATTCCCTAACTTTCAGAAGAAAGTGGTATTTTTTTTGTTTGTTGTCTTTTGTTTTAAAAAGAAACAAAAAAAGAGTGGAGTTTGCTTGCTTTTCATTATAATATGTAATATGAAAAAAGGCTATTTACCCTGGAATTTTAATTAAGTAAAGCCATCAAGGAACTATGGTAGATGCGTTTTAAAATTGTAAATTCAATTCCATAAAAAACTAAGCATATTGCAAAAAGGAATTCTTCCCATAGGTGAACTATGCAATGCACTCTACTTTGTTTTCCATGGCACATTTAACTTTCCAGTAGTGTACTTTTTATGTAGTAAAAGGACATTGAAAATGAAGATAGGAATCTCTTGGAATACTCATGATTTCTATCTCTTGTGTTCCGTTATTTTTTTTGCTGGAAATCATTAACATTTTATTTCTTATTTTAAAGACAATACAGCTGCCAGCATAACACACCACTAGGGAAGACAATGTTCAGCTGCTGATCCAAAATATTTTTCATTCCTGAATTGTTTTGCAGATAAACCCGAAGTCAGTGGTTTACTTTCACATATGCTGAAAGGCTCGTCACAACTTGGAGAGACAGGAAAGGGGGATTTTTTTTGATGTTTTTGTTATATTTAGAAGTGACAAATCACTAGGTCACATGTAGCTAGAATTATGCCCAAATCAGCAGTTAGAACTGAAAGAAGTTGGTACTGGTCTTCTGTTGATTTTTTTGTATTGCTTGTGTGCTTTTAGGTGAGAAATTTTAAGCAAAAAGAGTTTAGCACAATTTTTATTTGAGTATACTGCTGCCTGTTCCTTACATATGCCCATGTGCAAGTACAGGCTCTCTCTTCTGTGTCTCACCTGTTTTGGTTTTTTGTTTGTTTGCTTGGTTGGTTGGTTTTTTGATGTGTTTTCTTTCAGATCTTCTGGTCATCTTTTGAGATGATCGTTGCAGTAGTGTTGGAGGTCTGGCATATTCATGGCCCAGTTGTCAGCTTTCTTGCTGAAGTGTTGCTGTCCTTCCAGCAGAAGGACAGCAGAATGCGCATCTGTTCAGGTGCTAGAAAGACCACCTTTGCAGCTGGAATAGCTGAATGAGAATTAGTTTTAAATTCAGTGGGAATTAGGGATTGTTGTTGCAGCAAACATCCAAAACAAGCCCTGGCTCATGCTTTAAACTTAGGCTGCAGTAAATTCTTTTTGAAAATCATTTTAACACCTGAAATAGATTTTTTTTTATTTGAAATCAAACTCTGAAGTTAGTTATTTTTCCTTGGTTGACTTAGTTGTAGGTTTTATGAACAGTATAGTGCACGTGGAAATACCTCCTGACAAAGGATTTTGAAAATGAAATGCTGTATAACATTATAGCCTAAACTCGGCTTCACATCTGTGCACTTGGTTTGACTGACCTCACTAGGGTATTGTAAAAATAACTGCCCTGAAGATTGTAAAATGCCTATATATTATGGTAATAGGGACCATGTAAGTACCTAAGATAGATGGATAGACAGATAGCATTAGTGCATTAGAGGGTTCCTTGAGAACACTAACCAGATTAAGTGCCAGTGTTCTTCTATGTAGCAATGTTAATTGCCAATTTTTGGCAGTTGCACAGGCGCTAATTACTTTTTAATAGAACCAATGGAAGAAAATTTTCCACTAAGCTTTTATGGGTAATTATTGTAATTTTTTTTCTTCCAGGAGCTTGAAAGTTTGCTCTTAGAGCATCCATCAGATCTGTCTTCCAGATAAATGGTAGTATTACAGCACGTGCAAAATTGTATTCTGTGGCTTTATACCATCCCTGTCTGCTTTTTAAATGATACCATTTAGAACCTACTCCCTCACTGAACAGAGAGTTTATACAAATAACATATGAACACGTTGCTTTGTCTTGTTCAAATGCATCGTGTTTCTACACAGTGCATTATGGAACAGACATCTGTAGGGACTGTCCACTGTACTCAGAGCTATTGGAATGAACTCTCACGACCATGCTGAATAAATATACAGGAGTGCTAGGATTTAATATACTGAATTTGCCAGTGTCTGTTCCTAAAGGTTTCCAGGATTTACTCATTCTATGGCTCATTCTCTCATTACGTATTCATGTTGTGCTCAAAATAAAATGAAAAAATTGCTGTACGAACGGTCTCAGAAAGACAAGATCCATGTAAGATGATAAACTTTAAATCATGTTAAAAGATGAGTGTGTCATTGCAGTTGGACTGAAATGGTATTGGCATCATCCTACATCACCCTTCTGTCAAGGGTTTGTTAAAGTTCATTGGGATTTCATCGTTCATAATACTTCATAAACCAATATGCCATGTCTTCTCTGTGGTAATGATTTAGGCTGAACCCTAATGTTTTTGGCTGCACACCCCACTGTGGTTTTTCCCATTGGCTACAGGGTAAAATATCAAGTCTTCAACTGCAGGAGATTCCTTGAAGGACAAACCTGCAGGTTTAAAAAGGGAATTAAGGTTTGTGTTTGTAAAATTCTGGTAGTTTATCAGAAGGTCCTTAAGATAATAGGTACACATGAAAACAAGAGTGTTTTGGTGGGCGGGTAGGGACAGTATGTCCCAAACCATTCTCTCTATGGCGACTGATGCAGAGCTCACTCAAGTGTTTGTGGGTCCTACATTTGGCTGAAAAATAACCCTCAGACAAGCCTGATCCTGTTTGAAAGATTACTAGCATTTGGACTAAACTTTTTCTTAGTTTTTTTTCTTGACATTTTTACTGGAATAATTATCAAACCACTAGCAAAAAAAAAAGAAAAAGGGAGGGGGAGAAAATATTTATATTTTGACTGTTTTTCATAGGGATTCTGTTCTTGATGTCATGTTATATGCAATAATTTCAACCTATACACCTAAGTTATAAATTACATCATGATAGGAAATTATGATTATGGAATAAGAAACCTGTGTTTTAATTTAAAAAATAATTTAAACATCAGCAATTGCTAAACCTGGTTGAAGCAGTGTTTACTTAGAGACCCATTAAAACAATCTTTTTCGTGTTTGTGTTGTATAAGGATAATGTGTTTATAATGTAGTATATGCTCATTCTCTTCTCTAGAGCCATTTGGTTGATTTGCATTAATTGCTCCCCACTGCTTCTTTCTCCCTTTCTTTATGCTTGTCATTTAAAAAATAAAAAATAAAATCACTCCTACCCCTCCCAAAATCACCTTTCTCTTCCAAGCCATCTCTTTCCACTGCCCTTGTGACTTGGTAATGTCACAGTCAGTATCACAAACCTTGCTTACAATACTTAATATGGCATTCAGTCACACATTTCAAGGAGTTTAAAATTGTAGCTCCTTATGGTCTTAACCATGATGAATAATCTTGTCGTCCTTCTGAAACTTAAATAAATAAAACTGCAAGCTACAAGGTTTGTTGCACTTTGAACACTTTTACAGAATGGCAATAATTTAATCAGCTTGAAGTATTTTATTTATTCTGTAAGTTAGTAATTTATACAGGCACAGACAAATGAATAGATGAGAAGGGGCAGAAGCAGCACTGGGAGAAGAGGCTTCCAGAAAAAGGAGAATGCTCTTAACAGTTGGAATAGATGGAGGATGGCAGAAACATCGTCTGTGTGAAGTTACCATCGGTGCTGGGTCTAACTCGCTTGATTGGTTCACTCATCTCCTGGTGGTTCATCTACTACAGATGGTTCCAGCAGATGATGTGAATAACCTACACAAGGCTGCTGGGAACATGATTAAATCTGAAAAGTGCCACTTTCCAAGACTGAATAAACATAAAACATGGAGCAGGAAACAGCCAACACCTATCGAAACAGGAGGATGCAAGAAATATGAGTAACATTGAGGACAAGGAATGACACTCCTTATAAGTCACTCTGCATTTTACAACAACTTAATCCAGAACTCCAATTAACATCTGGCTTGTGGGCTAAACGGCTAGCACAGGGAGCAATAACAAGACTGTTCTCAGCAGCTGTGTTTTCTCATAACTCATAATTCATTAACGGACTATTGCAGAATACTGATACAGGTGGAAATTAATTAATCATAACAAAATACTGACTGTGTGATCATTGTCCGTAGTTGGATGTAGACCAAGGCACCCCTTTCAGTTCCAGGCTCTTGATTCATGGACCTTGCGGAATGCTAGAGCCATCCTCCTACGTTATTAGATCTGCTGCCACTGTTCTGCCCCTTCTCCTGCAGTGCGTGTGGGGAGCAGGAATACACCAGGAAATTTGCTGTGTGCACTTTCTTATTTAAGACTTTGTTGATTTGCCGTTGATACACAATGGATATTTGGAAAGTAGGATTCTCTTCTACAGTAAGAAAACTGGGCATGCAGAAGGGTCTTAATTATGTACCATAGTCCTCATTGTTTCAAAAATGAGTTTGTCTTTCATTTGAAGCTGGGTTCAAAGGCAATTCATTCTTAATTCAAATTAATATATGAAACAGCTTATGGTTCTTAGCAGGAGTGATTTCTTAAAGTGGTAAAATGCTGCAGTTTGTCACACCTGGAATTTTAAGCTTATAGGTAAAATCCAAGTAAGGACAGTGGGTGTGTTTCAGTAATTGACACAGTTTCCTACACCTAAGTCTGTAAAAGCTGACTGAACCCCAGCAGCATAGGAAAGGCTAAAGAGGTGGTGCTAAGTTTAAGGAAAGTCTCATGGTGGTGCTGGAATTGACTGGGTTTCTGCTAATAGAAAGACTACATTCTCCTTTTCTTTGGTAGTGTAAACTTATTAGGTATAAATCTTCTTTGGTTTTTTTTTTTTAATTATAATTTCAAGTAATTTAGGGAGAAAATAATTAAAAATGTAGAATTGTTTTACAGTCAGAAGTCATATTTAGTTAAAAATCTGTGTTTCTCCATTTTGTTTTGATGATAACCAGAAGTTTTTAAAGAGGTATTTACTTGTGGGCTGTTCTTTAAAAGACCTTTAATTAGAGTTAATCTTCCTAATTTTATCTCATTTGATGCTGAATAAGTTTATCTCTAGTGACCACTTAGCTGCCTGGAAGATTTAGGTTTTATTCTTACTCTTTTTTGGCTCTTGCCTGAGATAAGAGAATTGCAATGGCTTTAGAGGTTTCTGATTTTTTTAATGAAATAATAAAATTTTAAAGAAATACTAAAATTACTTGAATCCAGTCTTTATAAAATATTTTCCCTTTGAAAACACAATAATTTATGCTATAAACCTTAAAAATGCTAGGAATGCTATTACAATGTTTTCCTGTAGGGTTTCCTTCAGATATAATTGTTATGATGACAGCAAACCCACCTGAAAGCAAAAGGAAATAAGCTTTGGAGGGCTGACCTTGGGTGGCTGCCAGACCCTCACCCAGTTGCTCCATCACTCCCCCTCCTCACCAGGACAGGGGAGAAAATAAGATGAAAAAGCTTATGGGTCCAGGTAAGGACAGGGAGATTGCTCAGCAATTACTGTCACGGGCAAAACAGACTCCACCTGGGGGAAATTAATTTAATTTCTTTCCAATTGAAAATAGAGTGGGATGGTGAGAAACAGAGGCAAAACCTAAAACACCTTTCCCTCACCTCTCCCTTCTTCCAAGGCTCAGCTTCACTCCTGACTGTCCGGCCTCCTCTCCCCAGGCGGTGTGGGGGCATGGGGAATGGGGGTTGCAGTCGGTTCCTGATGCTTCATCTCCGCTGCTCCTTTCTCCTCACGTTCCTCACCTGCTCCAGCGCAGTGTCCCTCACATGGGCTGCAGTTTGTCAAGAACTGCCCCAGCTTGGGTCCTCACCGTGAGATGCAGTCCTTCACAGACTGCTTCAGCATGGGTCCTGCATGGGTCACAGGTCCTGCTAGAAAACCTCCTGTTCAGGCTCGTGTCCGTAGGCCACGGCTCCTGCCAGGAGCCTGCTCTGGCATGGGCTCTCCATGGGGTCACAGCCTCCTTTGGGCATCCACCTTCTCTGGTGTGGGGTCCTCCACAGGCTGCAGGTGGGTATCTCCTCTGGTGCGGATCTCCATGTGGGGCGACAGCCTCCCTCATCACGGTCCTCACCACAGGTTGCAGGGGAATCTCTGCTCTGGCTCCTGGGGCACCTTCTGCCCCTCCTTCTTCACTGACCTTGGTGTCTGCAGGGTTGCTTCTCTCACATAGTCTCACTCCTCTACCCCTGTTGCTGTTGTGCAGCATTTTTTACCTTTTCTCTAATACGTTCTCATAGAGAGAGAGTCCATCTTGGTTGCTGGGCTCAGCTGTGCCCTGTGGTGTGTCTGTTGGAGCTGGCTGGAATGGCTGTATCTGTGAAGAGAGGCCACCCTGCAGCCTGTCTGCATTGTTATGGTGTGTTTTGGACCTAATTCAAAGCAATGCAGACGATGTAGCATCTTCCCTTTGCTTCTGGGTTCTAATGGAAAGCCAGCTAGGTGAGTCGCTGAATAGTTCAGGTTTGATGTGTGATCAGCCCGATAAGCTCATACCTGGCAGGTTCCATCTTGGTGTGATTCAGGTTTCTTTTCCCTGCTCCCTTCAACTGTGTTAGTGTTACAGCAGTCTTGATAATTTTTATCTAAATAGTTTATTTCTTGATAGTGATAAATGGTTTGTTGATTAAAATGTTAATAATGCTTTTTATATATAAATTTTTTAAATTCACAGTGTGTCACACATTTTAAGTGTTATACCAGTTTCGAGTCCAAGAGGGCATTTGGGTTTAGGTTGCCATAGGTAAGGGTAGGTTTGGCTGAATGCTTTATTGCAGCTTCAGAGGGGCATTTCAAGTTTCCTTGCAAGAGCAATTTGTGGTTCTGACACTCAGTAAGAGCAGTGGATTGTCAGTACGTTGTGATGGCATCTACCCTGGGAACTAAGAGACTTCGTTAGGGCATGAAGCTTTCTGACTTGCCTGAAATGTAATCCAGTCTCCAGAGATGGAAGATTGTGGTTATTAGTACAAAACTACTATTTTAACGAGTCTGACAATAACAAGCTGTTAAAGCGAACATCCTGAACAATATCATATTCATAAGCCTTTATAAGAAAAGAGCTGACAGCTTACAATAAAGAAAGAGAAGCAGTATTAAAGCCGTTATGTCACACTGGTTTCCAAGAAGGTGATTTTTAAATTTTTTTTTGTGAACCGAAGTGAGTTTGATTGATGATGGACTAGTTTTAAAGACTGCTAACATCAGTATTGTAGGGACAAGTATTTGGGCAGCAGAGGTGGGGAGAACCTACAGCTAAGGCAAAATCAGAAAGTACAATGCAGAGATTCCAGAAACAGACAAGAAATGGCAATTACAAAGCCTTATCTATGACTCCTTGAGTCCCTTCACTTGAGAAAGCTACACCAAGTATTTTATGTTGAACAAATACACTGTTTTTCTGTTCATTGGATGTGTTTATCTTGCAAGCAGGTGGATGCTACAGTGTGTCCTTGGGGGAAGCGGCTATCTGAAGCATTGAAGTATTGCAGGAACTGGGTGGGATGAGAAGAATAAAGTGAAATGGACTTGGCCTTTTTACGTTCTAAATGGGAGATATTTTAGTTCATGAGGAAAAAGCAAAACTGAAAATAGCAGCTGAGAGAGTCTGTACACAGCTGTCTAATTTTGCTTCAGGGGCAACCGTAGCCTGCCACCAGGCTTCCTAGGTTTTGTGCAATTATTTATGTTGCTACTTAGAACAAAATACCTGAGGCTGGAAAGTGGCATAGACTCAGTCAGTAATTGGGTGGTGAAGGGAAAGGAATCCACAGGTTGCTTCCACAAGTACTTTGTGATTCAATATGTTTTATATTATTTGGTTAAATATTGGGACTGTATTGTACCAGATACTGTCGAAGAATGTCCCCAGTGGTTTGCAGTGTAAGGATAAGACAAAAATCGATGACTGAGTATTAACTGGAAGCACAGTAAAGCAGTGTTAATCAATATGATTAGTTCAGCTATGGCTTTTCACATATTTTGTAGGAGCAGATAGAAGGAAAATAGTGTTTTTTGCAGAAATATCCACCCCAGCTCTGTGGGATATTGTTGAAGAAAGCTTATAGATTCTCGCTGGAAAATTTAATCCTGTGGGTTTATCATGGATACTCTGCTATTCCTGTTCCTGCTGCAAGGCCGAGTGATGGTGTACAGTGGAGGATGGGGAAGGGAAAACAAAACAGGTAGTGCTTGAACAGGTGTTCCAGTAGAGAGGAACCTCTTTCTAAAAGACTTGCTAGGTTAGTCATCTTTGCAACAACATTCTGGGTAGTTCTGGATGAGGCAAATGTATCTTTCTGAAGGCCTGGGAGAAGGCTGTTGCAATTGTCTGTACATTGCTGGTGACTACCCTCTCCCTCAGTCGCTTGTGTTTTCCGTAAGACTTCTGCCATCAGAACTTCACAGTATTTTTTGCCCTGCAATGCTTATGCAAACTGGTCAGCAGGGTGTATGAGTAAGCGTGCCAGGCACAATACACGAATGTTATAGATCATGGAATAGCTACCTTCTTGTACAGCTCCCCTTTCTCCATCAGTAATCACTCTGTCTTGAGGAATGGAAGCCTGTATTTGTCAGTGGCAGCAGAAACTGTCTCCCGAGAACAAGTGATTGCAACACAGCAAGAACTGGATGATAGAAGTGGTATTGATGACTCACCTGCTCCCAATTAATTACAGCCTTTTCTAGTGAAGCCAGAAATCCTAGTGGACAGATGACATCACTGCTTCTTTCTTTTTTCCGCATTATTTACCCACCAACAGACTATAACTATAGAAGTTGTTATGAGTAGTTTCTCCTCTCTGAAAGCCAGCCCTGCTCTGTTTTTGCAAAGCAATGCCATCCCCGAACATGGCAGCTCCCTTCCAACGCTGCTGCATTGTCAGATTCCCCCAGTTTACAAGCTCCCACTGCAATACCATGTTTTGTGATTCCCATTTGTCTGGTTTTCTTAAAATCTCCAAAGCCAGTGTCAAATGGTGGCGTTCCTGGCTCCCCTTTCACGGTGGGTGAATGGAGAATTCCAAGATTCCTAGCTGTTGTTATTGCAGTGGTGCATTTGCTGCAAAGACCTACAGGGTGTAAAGAGCTGGGAGTAAATGCATGCAAATGCACTGTTGGAAAAATCTATTTTTTAAGCTAATGCTGTGAAATTGGGGAGCCTGATTTCTTGGTTGGTTTCATAGGGTTTTTTTCATCACCTTATTCAGAGGTAAAGCTATCCTGTATGTTAGGGCAACTAGCACAGTTTTGCACTGATCTTATTATTTCCTTTTCTAGTGTAGTGCCACACTCCAGGTTTTGTGGCCACTGATCTCAGAAGCCCCCCTGCCTTGCCAATAAACAATTCCAACAGGCTGTGAAGAGTTTCTCTGGAGGAAGAGGAACTGACCAGCTTCTGTCAGGTTTGCTGTAAGATTTGCAAAGCAGTGCCTTTGGATGAAGTTGTCAGAGCAGACCTGACCAGATGGGGCAAGAAGAGAACATGCAGCTGTGGTAGTGTCATGTGTCATGGGAATGAGTAGTGCATCATCTAAGATTTCTGGAGGTGCAAGCCCCCATAATTCTGCTTTCTTCCCTTCCAGGTGTGTATCAGGTTGTATGCAGAATCTTTTTCAGGAAGACTATATTTTACTGATCTTAATTTTATAAAAATCTTCTAACATTGTTTCTGTCTTGCGTATATGAAGGCTGTTACTGTTTGATTGTAGTTCTCCAAGTTTAAAAGTGTTTTTTCTGTTAATTGCACTCGACTTTTTTTGAGATCTTCACTAGTGAAGCTCTGAAATCTCTACTTTGTGGCTGCAGTGGGGTATTACTTTTAGTCGGCTAGTAGGAGAAGTATTTTAAAGTACGCGATGTACAGAACTGTATGTTTTCTGGGTTCACTTCTGTGTATGCAGAGATCTGTTGCTCAAGATAGTTGCCTTTTGCAGATCAGTTTTGAGGCATGTCCTCTTTATCTGGCTTTAAAGGAAGGCTTTAAAAAACCAAACCAAAACAAAAAAGCCAAACTGAAATTTCCTTCTTGGACAAGCATAAGAAATGAATTATGCTCAGCTCCAGTGAATAACCAGAACTAGTGTAGGGATTAAATTGGCCATTAATGCTGTACTTTTTTTTTCCTAGACGATGTAGGCATGATTTTTTCCTATGAAACTTATTTTAAATTCTTTACTGCTGTAAGTATCGCTTTGAGCGGAAAAGTGTTTTTCAGCATTTCAGTGTGTTTGCTGCATGACTGATGCAGCCTGATATGACTTATCACAACATGACTTGTCATCAGAAAAAAGCTGAGAAAACAAAAGTGAGTCCTGGAAGCTAATGCAGAGGAGACCGGTGTTAAGGTCAGAGCAAGAAAAATGCATGCTTTTAAGAATGGCTTCTCTCTTCTCCTCTTCTTCCCTTTCCACTTAAAGAAAAAAGGCTGGCTGGCTAAAAGAAACTTGGCAAGTAGTAAACTTTTAAATAAGATCCTGGATTTGGAGGTTGTTCTCTAGTGATCAGGCAAACGAGAAAAAAATAGAGGATGTTGCTTTGGCTCTTTTTTGGGGGGGAGCGTTAATCTCTCAATAGGGGAGGAAGGCAAATAGTTAGCAAAATAACTGTGAAGGTCATAGATTTTAAATGCTGTTGCAGTCTCAGTCGTCGCTTGCAGTAATTTGAAGGTTGGAAACATTCGTTTGCAGTAGCCCAGCCTTTCAAGACTGTTATTAGCATTGATTTTTTTATTTTTTTTAATAATTAATTTTCTAAGTTTCTGGTCTTGTGACTGTTCTTCTCCAACTCATAAACTTTGTGGAAATCAAAAATAAAGCACAAATCAGAATATATTCTCTGTAGTCAAATAACAGTGTTTGATCATTTTATACATATTTAAGCATGTAAATACACTGAGGAGCATAATTAGTTTACTGAGTTTGTACTGCTAAGCTCTTGTATGGCAAGATGAGAAGACAGTGATAAAAGGATTGCTAACTGGTGTCTATAATGAGTTGAATTCTGTATTTAACTTGGTAAGAGTGAGTTTATCTGAGTACTAATTATACTGGAAAAAAATTTGGAGCATTTTTGAAGTTATTTCAAGGGCTCCCAAGTGTTTAAGGAGAGAAAATTTAATGCAGTCACAACCTATGACATCTGTTTTCATGTTTCAAAACATAGCCTGCGCCCTAGCCCTTAGTATTCAAGATAATTTTTGCTGGCTTTCTGCTTTTAACGTTACAATCAAAGCCAGAACTACAGGAGGATTCTAGTACAGGGGACCACTAACGGTAGACTGAGTTGTAACAGCATGACTTTGAAGTGAGTGCTGTATTATTCTAGCAAGCAGTTCAGGATGGAAAAGAGAGTATGAGGAGAGACACGATGAGTCTCCAAGTCTACCAGCATGAAAAAAGCAAACTGCTGGAACAGAGACCCAAAGAGATGTAGCATGAGTTCAGTAACCAACACTATTATATTTCTGGCATATGACTTTATTTTGTGGATCATACAGTGTGAATATATGAAATTTCTCTTCCTTCCAAGAGACAAGGGATACAGGGGACAATTGAGCAGGGATTTTGGTCCATATGACCTCTAAAGGTCCCTTTCAGCCTCAACCATTCCATCATTCTGTGATTGCATTAACATTTGTGATCATTGGATCCTGAGACAAGTGAGTATTTGAAATGAAATTTTCTGTGTATTTTTTAGGTATTTTTAAAAATTCATGTGCTTGAACTTTACTAGCATGAATTTAAAAATAAAAATTACCAGCATCTTCTAATTATATATTTAACTGCAAAGTGTATAATCGTGTCATATTTCTCAGTTGCCATTCAATTACAGAGGAAGAACAGCAGGAAACTTAAGACATAGCTTACCAAAAGCACCCATATTAGAAATATTTTTCAGTTCAATTTCCTTTCTGTGTTGTAATTTAAATGTGTTATTTACTAGTTAGGATAATTAAAATAAATTTGCTTAATATTTTTTTATAATCCTTTCTCAAGTAATCAAAGTGAGTTAATACTCTAAAAGGCATGTGACTCATCGGGAAAAATTAAAGAGTCACCTCTTCCAATGGATGTGATTCTTGTTCTGTAAGCATATCTTTTGTTAGTGAAAGCTGCCAGATGCCTACCATTTTTTAAGGAGTTCTAGTGCATTATTGGCTAATAATTGCCTTGAAGCTTTAAATAGGTTGAGAGTTACTAAGGATAAATCTGAGACTGATACTATAGGCTGGTCCTTTGACTTGCATACTGCAAGTGCTGAATGTCAGCCCTAGAAATCTTACTGAACTGTATAAATAAATAGGATGCATTTGGGGTAACATTTAGCCAATCTTCTGTAAATGATGTGGAAAATGTACCTAACTCAAATGTATGTGTAACTTTGTATAACTATGTATAAATTTATGTCAGTAACTTCTGAATTGGGAAGATGAAACAAATTTCATACCAATGTCACGCGGGTGTACTTTTTCATTGCCTATAGAAGCTTGGAGAGAAGTCTCCCAATGTGGATTTATCAGAGCATGCGAAAAACCCCCCATTGATTTGTTTGTATTTATTTGTATTATAGTAGAGTTTGGGTTTTTTTTTTTTTTGCATCTGGAAGGTATGTTTTATTTTGGCTGTGTTGCTGCTGTTTTGGTGGTTGCCAACTCAGAAAGTTCAGGCAGTTACTCTTCACTGTTATGAACACGTTCCTTTCTGAGCTTTCTGTGACTTCACAGCATGGTGGTAGCCAGCTTAATTTGGTTCTGTGAAATAAGCATCAGCAACATGTCAAACCATTGACTTCTGAAGAAAAATGCCTTTAAAAACCGTATTAAAAAACATAAACCTATAAAAACATGTCAGCTAGAAATATTTTTCAAGTACCTTGAAATGTGATTGTTCTTTTTCAGATTGTGTTTTGGCTCTGTGCAGAATGTATGTGTGGAAAATAGCTTTTTTTTCCCCCCAAGGTTTCATCTAACTTAAGGTGGGGATAGAAAAAGAAAGGGGAAATGGAAGAACATGACTAAAATACAAACACAGCTTTGAAAACAACTTTAATGGTTTTACTGGCCCAAGTGTTTTTCCAGAGGTAAGCCTCCCTTTCCTTGTCTAGCGTTAATACATGTTATCACATGGCTGGCATCTCATGTTTCCTCAATTACCCTTCCCCCCATCTTCCTTGCAAGTGGAGAAGAAAGATTTGATCAGGAAATACTTTTCAGCCTGCTGGAGTGGTTTGACAATTTTAATACTGTACTAAGTAGCGTTTGGAAGCTCTTTTTAGACACCATCTGCAAGCATATAATTTATTTTCAGACAATGTAGGTAAATAGTCATAGAAGCTACTCATCTTAGTCATTGAAATGACCGTCTTTGGCTTATGACTTCCTTATTTCCATCCTTGTTTTCTTTCATGTCCGCATATCAATTGGACAGTTTGGGAAATGCAGGATCTCCTGGGAGCGCTTAACCAATATGGAGCTTTTTTTTAACATGTACCACAGTGGGATTAGTGAATCCCCTTGTGGTACATCGAGATGATTGAGTCCTATCAGTTGCAAGTTCCCGTAACAAGTTCATGGGAACCTGTTGGTGATCATGGAGTTCCCTTTTTCTGTTAAAATGTCATTAATTTTTTGTATGCTAAATTTCATTTAAATACAGTAAAAAGTAGAAGTCTGAAAAATGCTTCACTCCATTATTCAGTAAAAGCTAAATTATTGTGTGTTAGTTAAAAGCATTTGCCTTGAGGCAGAGATCCTTATGCAAATGTCCTGAGCATTCCAAGAGCAAGATTTCTGAACTCTCAGTATCCAAGGTGAGTAGTTAGGCCTAAAGAAACAGCGTTATTTGAGAGGAGAAAAAGGAATCAATTCGTAATACTTTGTGCAATCCCCAAAGACAAAGCTTCTGTCTTCCAGAGAGCACTGAACATGAGTCCTTTCTCTGTTTTCCTGCTCTCCTTGTGGGACTCGCTGAGGTGGGCGGCTGTACAACGTATTTCTTCTGCATCCACATGTGTTGCCTGAGCTTAACTGATGAACGGCGTGACCTGATGCTGATAAAAACAGTATTTAGGTTTTCTAGGAATTAAGTTGTCCCATCCACAGGGAACTGCCTGTCCGCTGTTGGAGAAGATGATGTTGGGTCAGACTAGTGTTCCTGAGGCTGTCCTCTGCCTCTTGCGTGCCTGGCTTGGCAGTGCCCTTCAACAGCCCTAGAGGAGTTTGTTCATGTGGAAAGGGTGCAATGACATACCCAATTCTTAGGGAATTGCATAGGGGGCTTCCTGTGTGGAATTTCTGCCTTGCAAATCAATGAAAAGAGCAGAGAGACCTTGCACAACATATGTCCTGGTGGGTTCCCAGGTCTTCTGGGTTGCCTGCACTTTTCTCAGCACAATTGCAAACATTAGTTTTGCATCTTCACAGTGTAAGTGGTTTTGGCAGAAATACTCCAAACATTACAAAACATGTGCATAAGTAGCTTCTGCTTAACCTTCAGTTGCCTCCCTGGGCCAGCCAGAGCACTTTCTTTGAGACAGTTTACCCAAAACTGCTGCTCTTCACGGAGCTCTGGGTTTGTCTGCAGTCCTGCCGAGCACTTCCTGCTCAGCTGTAATGGTGAGTTATAAACAAGGAGGAGTATGTTGTGTTACCATTCATGGAATGCTGTTTTGGGGCAGAGGGAAGATGTGGGGTTGATTCTTCTAGCAAATGAAGTAGAGTGAAAATGACAAAAATTGCAGATGATATCACTGTATGTTACAGAGTATGAGCAGAATTGTGGTGAAGGAAAATGTGCTTACGTATATATTTCTCTTTCACAAGTATGACTAGAGGCAGGTTAGCAGATAGGAACTGAAGGACATCTGTCTGTGCTATCCATGTGTGCCTTACTATTTAATCTATTTGCAGAGTATTGCAGATGTTCAGTGCTTGATTTAGAAGTTTAGAGAGCAAAAGGATAGCAGCAATAAGTAAAAAGGATTTATTTTCTGGTTTTGTTTCTTTGTTTCTTCCCTTGACCTTATGTCAAGGATGCGGAATACCTTCAGTTTCCTGTTAAGTAAAAGGGAGGCATCTACCAGATGCTCAGTATTTCTCAAAGCTAGCTATGTGTGATTTGCCTTCCTTTTTTTAATCATATTCATGGTGGTAGTTTCTGAGATAGAAATGTTAATGGTCATTTTGGAAAATAAATTGTTTGCCCTTAAGTTAATAAGTATTTTAGGCTAGCGTCCTGACGTATTTGACCAAAGGTATTGAGAAAAAAAAAGATATTTTAATGCCTAAATATCTGGAGACTGGTTTTGTTGTGGGGTATTTTTTTTAAGGTTTGGGAAATTTGAGATGGCTTTCAGTGAGTTACCTTTACATCATTGCCAGCCTTATCATATTTTAGCAAAGCCAGTTTGTTCTTTAAAAAAAAATAAACAAAATAAGCTTGCTCATCGTACTTCAGAGAATGACCTTTACCTTAATTAGACATCAGAAGGTATAAAACTACGGAACCTAGGTAAAGTAACTTTTAACTCTCTCCCTTCCCTCTTCTTTTCTTTGACCATGAAAAATAAAAAGACTAATTTACCTTAAAATTTTGATTTGCAGGACTTCACCTATGCACTGAATACTTAACATGTTCAGGTAATGGTCAATACAATCTAAAATTCAGAGATATTTAGAGTTAGAAGTGTTCTGAAGTCTGTGTGGTCTGTGAGCAAATCCTTCTTTCTGTAGGCTTTGTACTGGAGGGAACAGCTGAGAGGCTCCATTGATCTCAGAGGCCATCTGTGGGCCAGGGTGATGGGAATGGCTTAATGGAGGGACTAATTTACCACTTGCTTGCTGGCTGCACATTGAAGGTAAAACAAGAAGCGTCTCAACAGAGGGGCTTCCTGAATGGAAAATGCATTTTTAATCCCTGACTGTGGTGGGTTGACCTTAGCTGGCCATTTGGTGCCCACCAAGCCACTCTATCACTTCTCAACAGGACAGGGAGAGAAAAATAGAATGAAAAGTTTATGGATTGAGATAAGGACAGGGAGATCACTCAGCAATTACCATTGTGGGCAAACCAGGCTCAACTTGGGGACAATTAATTTGTTGCCAGTTGATAACCAAGTATGATAGTAATAAAAGCAAAACTAGAACTACCTTCCACCCACCCCTTCTTTCCAGGCTCAACTTCAGGCCTGAGTCTTCTACCTCCTCCCTCCAAGTGGTACAGGGGAAAGGGGGTTGGGGGTTGTGGTCAGTTCATAACACTTAGCGGCTGCTGCTTCTTCCTCCTCACACTTTCTCCCTGCTCCAGTGTGGTGTCCCTCTCATGGGATGCGGTTCTCTGTAAACTTTTCTAATGTTGGCTCTTTCCCACGAGTTGTGGCTCTTCAAGAACTGCTCCACTGTGGGTCCTTTCCATGTGTTGAACTCCCTCAGGTATGGACTGCTCCAGTCCGGGTCCTCCATGGTGTCCCAGGTCCTTCCAGAAAACTTGCTGCTCGTGGGCTCTCCACAGGGTCACAGCTTCCTTCAGGGCATATCCACCTGCTCTGTTGTCATGTCCTCCATGAGTTGCAGGGTGGGTATCTGCTCTGGTCCTCCACGGGCTGCAGGGGTACAACCTGTTTCACCACGGTCGTCTTCTTGAACTGCAGTAGAATCTCTGCCCTGGTGCCTGGAGAAGCTCCCCGTCCTCATTCGCCAACCTGGGTGTCTGCAGGGCAGTTCCTCTCACATTTTTTGATTCATCCCTCCCAGCTTCTGTTGTGCTGTTTTTTACCCCTTCTTAAATACATTACCACAGAGGTCTTACCAGCGTTGCTGATGGGCTCAGCTTTGGCCAGTGGTGGACCTGTCTTGGAGGCAGCTGGAACTGGCTGTCTCCAGCTTGAGGGCAACTTCTGGTGTCTGTTCACAGAAGCCACCCCTGCAGTCACCCTGTTACCAAACCTTGGCATGTAAGTGCATCACAAAAGTAATGAAGCTTCCTTTAGACTGTAACTTGGTGGGGAAATAAGCATTTTGGTTCATGATATGACAGCAAAATTCTACTTTGGAAAATACTGTTACGCATGCCAATTAGATACTAAAATTTTCCTTGTAGTTTTCTTGGTCTTATTTTAAAAGTTTATTCTAAAAGACTGTTGTGTTAAGAAAATCCACAATTTCAATTTTCTGTCTTGCAAATGAAATAATTCTGGTGGCGTTTGCTAGATTTTAAGGAGAACGCTAGGGCTGTCGAATCTGGGAGCTTTGTAACACTTTCAACATTGGGTAATCAACATTTTGGTGGAGAAAAACTCTTCTGTAGACTAGTAAACTGTCAGCATGTGTGTTAATGCAAGTTTAAAGCCGTGACAATCCACGTGAATTCTTAGACAGGCTGTGTAAGATACATCTTCCTTCCACAGTTTGTTTGGGGACTGCATGTGCTGAACGCTAGTACATCATTGTCTGGGTGTGTGTCAGAATGGTCTGTGCTCTCTTGTAAGTAAAGCAGTCATCTTGTCATTTAGCAGAACTAATGAGATTTTTGATGACTGACCCCTTTTTCTCTTGTCATACAAAAAGGCTGATACGGATAGTTTCAGATTTCAGTTGGATCTAGCAACAACAATTAACTAGCTTTATATATAGCAAAACTATAGCTGTGTTAAAGAATGAAAAGTTAGTGCAAGTGTACGTGTGAAAGTTTATAGTGAATTTGTAAGGGGGGGGGGGGGGGGGGGGGGGGAAGTAAAATGTCCTGGGAGAGAAACTGTTTTGCTGTTTTACACACTGCACATTCTGGAAGATCCCACAAAGTCTTTAATGGAATTTTTTTTTGTGGGAAGCCCTGGGACTTTTCTGCGGTGACAGTGTCATTCATTCTGTACCACCCATTGCAGGCAATGCCGTATTTCCCCTTCTGTTTTTCTCTATTTCAAGATGGGAAGTCAGGAGGGAGGAGGTTAGTAATTTAAACTGTAGGTTATTAAAAAGATGTTTTTAATAAGTGACAGGACTTTCTTTGGGGTTTTCTTGTAACCTGCATATCCTCATTAGAAAGTAACTGTAAGTAGCATTCACTGTTGAACCTCGCTTACCTCATGCTCTGCTTTTGTTCTTCAGCCAGCTTTTTTGTCGCCTAGCTCTGAAATGGTTACAGACTTAAAAATTACACCTTTTTTAAATTTTTTTTTTTTTTTTAAGAGGAGGTGAGATCTCTAAATAAGTAAAGTACTATTTCTTTCTTCTGGAAAAATAGTATGATGTCAGTTTAGTGGTTTGGTAATATAAATAGGCAAATCAAAATGCCATTTGCAAAATATCTTAAATTCTTTCTGTCAAGGTTTGTTTGAAACCTATAATATTGATCCAACTTTGCAGATAGATTCCAGTACTTACCACCCATTTTACTCAGCAGATATATTTGAGAATTAATTTCATTACTATTTCTTACTTTTTATGTTGTTTGGCATGTTACATTCTTTAGAAAAATCTGTAAACAAAAACATTTTGTTGGAGTATTTATGTTAAAAGCTGGAATATCAAGCCTTTTTAGTGAAGTATTCAGTCCCATTTGTTTTTTATCAGGCAAGACAGTGGGAAGCTTGGCAAACAAGCATAACTTAATTTGCTTTCCAAGATGTGAATGCCTCTTGAAGTGAAAAGACCCACTCTGTTGCGAATCTAAAATTAGATTACATATAATATATTCAAAGCTGACAAAATAAAATTGCTCCATGATGAGTGTCGTTTTGTTGATATGAAACTTATTTTTAAATCCTTTTTATGTGGGCTTTTTTTGTTTAAGTTTAAGCCGGGGTTGAATACTTCAGACCTCAGAGTCCTGCTCTCTGATGGATTTATATATCTTTTTATCTTAAAATAAAATAAAAGGGAAGGGAAGTGAGGAAGTGACTGGAAAACGTGATGCACATACCAATAT
Organism: Chionis minor; assembly: GCA_013398295.1. Taxonomy (NCBI): domain Eukaryota; kingdom Metazoa; phylum Chordata; class Aves; order Charadriiformes; family Chionidae; genus Chionis; species Chionis minor. Next base: position 27,776 of record VZSF01007963.1, on the reverse strand, counting down.
GTGCAAATTGCTGGATTCTTGACACAGCTTCCACATCCTTAACCCATGAGGATATTCAAACCCAGCAACAGATGAAAGAAATTGCAGAGAGACCAGAGTTTCCTGCCTAAACCAGGCTTTTCTGCAATGAGTGCTCCGTGTCAAACCACGTGGAAAATCTTGACTGATACTTGTATTTTATTTGTACCTCTCCTTTATTTCAGGTTGGTTCATGTGGCACTAGAGACTTGGAAAAGCTGAGTCTTGTACGACATGTTAACTGCGATGCAGGTGCCACAGGAACAAGGTCAAACTAAGTCTGGGCTGAAACAGGTAGAGTTACGTGGTGCTGCACCACTTAGTACGTCTTGTTGGCTTGCTTCTGAGCCTTCTGGGAATTTTCCAAACAAGATGTAGCAGCTCTGTGGGATGGATCTCTTTGACACTGCTGGTTTAAGCAGAATGTTGCAGCCTTTGGTTCAAGATAACCACATCTTGCATTCTCTGCACTGCATTAAAGCATAGTTTACTGAGAGTGAAAGCACTAAACTCACTGAGATAGGTAGGAGTTGAGAAAATGTTACTTGTGGGAGTGCACCCTAATTCAGGCATGGCTGTATGGTGCTTGCTCCAGACTCACTGTTTGCGGGAATAGAAAATGAAATACAAACGTGCCGTGTGGGTGATTTCACACCTACCTGTACCATCTTTTTAGACATCTCTTTCAGAATATATTTCCTTCCTGTTGATTCATTTTTCTGCGACTTCGTTTGCTGTTTCATTAAGATCCACACTGTGAGCATTATTCCACTTAGCAGTGGTAGAAGACAAAGAAATTAAAAATGAGAAGGTATAGTATTTTGCAACTTCCTCAGTTGTTCTTTGTTTCCAGCAGATACTGGTTTTGCTCATGACCTTCTTGTTTATAGTCTGATTTCCTTTAACCCTTACATTATTTGTCTTAGTTTAAATCTTCATTTGACAACTTGTCTTTCTCCAGACGGTTCCCTCCTTACCTATTTGATATGCTGAGGCAGATATCTGAATGGATTACCCATGCCACAGCTTGAGCATGAGATTGATTTAGGGACAGAAAGTGGGTCATGTCAGGCTAGCCTGAAAATTATAGTAAGGATTTAGATGACCTGCTTTACCCAGTGTTTTGTTTCAGTTGTGTTTTATGAAAATAATTTTTAAAATAGATACTACTCAATTTCACCTTTTCTTTAAATGACAGCTTCTTTGCCAGGACAAGTATAAATTTAGATGAATATTAAAATATATCCCCCCCAATTTATTAAGGCAGTGAATCATATATCATATCTTAGAGTGATTCTGTTACTTTAATGGCTTATTTTCAATATGTATGTTAAAAGGGGGGACCTTCAGTGGGTAAAAAAGTTCTTATCCACTTGCACATATATGTATTTTTATCTGGGACAGCAGTGGTGGCACACATGGTAGCACAGCAGTTACACAAACTAGCACAGCAGATAGACTTCGAGCTCTAGCTTGCAGAGCAGACATTCCTCATTTGCTAGTAGTGGAGTTCCTAAATTCTATCATTAATTACTTTTCCATATTTACTATGAATACATAAAAGTATGGATTGCACTTATTACCTAAAAATAATCATAAAGCAAGCCTCACTGGACAGATTTGCCCATGTAAAGTGTATGGAATATACATTTTGTAGAATGCCTTCATATATATCAAAATGGTATTGACTTATAAATCATTAGTACAGATTTACAAGACTTTATCTCAGAGATGTTATACAAACAATTAGATAAATGCTTGGCTTGTGTTAGTAATTGGTAAATTTTATATTAGTATAAAACCATCTACATTAAATTTATTTAGGTAAAGTCTTTGTAGCCTGTCATGCTTTCTTGTTCTTGTCAGAAAGCAACGTGTGCAATAGATTTATTAGTAATTATATTGAGTCATAAAACTAAGTTGACTATGCACTACTTGAGCACCTAAAACCCCCAGGAAAAGGAGAGTATGTTTATGCACCTTATGGACTGTATGCACAGGCTGTGAGGTTTGAAATACTAACATGATATAATTGTAATAGAAAAAAGTTACTAATGAATAGCTGTGTTAGAATGCATTGCATGACTATAAACCTTTGGCTTCTTAGAGTTGGATCAGTCAGGGAATTTCTGTCATGCAGGTTCATGCATATGTCTCAGAAGAGTGAATAAAGTGATTGCTCTGTCACTTGCTTTGCGCTTTAAAAAAACCCAACAGTTAACAAAGATGACAGAATTTTTAAAATATTGATTCCAGTTTAGGTGAAAGGCAGGAGGTCGCTGTCAACCTGTCTGTGCTTAAACTGGATATAAAAGAAGGTATTTGAAACTCAAGTATTCTAAGAATTAACGGCACATCAGTGCTAGTTGCCTCATTTTTCTGCTCCGCAAAGTGTAATATAAGTTCTATTTATATTTGATAATAGGGAGTTGTGACCTTTAGAAAACCTAAGTTCAAGAAGGATGAAAGCTGGTATTAAAAGTGGAAGGTTTGCTGCAAATACAGGAAGAAAGGCTTACGCTTTGAACGCTGAAGTTTACATTAAAAAAGCAAAATGTTACGCTGATGTTTATGTGATAATTAATTAACGTGATGCCAGGGGTAATCATAATTTAAATGACTTGTACGTTTCCTTTCTAAGTGCTGTATTCTGTTCTTTTTAGTGCTTGGTGACTTTCATCTAGCCAGCAGCCTTTCTGAAGATATTTTTGGTGCAATATTTGATGAAAATAGATGAGTCTTTTTTGTAGAATCCCCTTTATATTTGTATATTTTTTTCCTTTTCCACACCTCTACAAAGACTTTCTATAAATTGTCTCAAGACTTAAGTCACTAGCATTGTGAGACTTTTTTTTAATTTTATTTTTGAAGCATGTTTTGACATACTAGATATAATCTGAAGTGTATGTAAATAGAGCTGATTTGAGGAGAGTGATGGGATGCAGTTTGGTCTTCCTTGGCATTAGCACAGTGTTTTATTGCAAAACGGAGTGCAGTGCAGAGATTTCTGAGGCAGTGGAAACTCTAAATAGTTATAAACCTCAGTTCAGTATCACAGGAGAAAATCTTCCTCCTAGACAAATCTCTTAATATAATCATAAAATGCAACTGTTTTTTTTGTTTTGGCTTTTTTTGGTTTTTTTTTAAATTTAAAATGATGGGGTCATGCTTTCAGACATGGCATACTATTTTGTAAACTGGATTGGTACTTCAGTGCCGCAGTGATAAGTTTTTATTAAATGGGTAAAATAAAAACAGCCTGAGCATCACGGCATACAGTGGAAATCCATTATTTGTAAGGGAATTCATTGATGTGGTCAGTCCTTCTGCTGCTCAAGGCATGAAAAGATGTCAAAGAAGCTTGTCCCTCTTGCCAGCGCTGAAATAGGAATCACAAATACAGCATGACTCCATTGGGGAAGAAGCTTGGGAGGTGCCTGGTACAGGGAGTTGTTCACAGTGGGGTCAGCCATGGAGTGGGACCAGGCTGCTCAGTGTTTCCTCTTGTCGGGGCCTGAGACCCCCCGAGGACGCACAGCCCCCTGGGCAGCCTGGCCACCACTCGCCTCTCCTCCTGGGAAAAGGTTTTCTCACAGCCTGGCCTGGCCTGTCATGTCCCAGTTCCTGACGGCTGTCTTAGGTGGCCTACATTGCAATTGCAAAACACAGTCTGGCAACAACAGTGGAAATCCAGCATTTATGTTACCAGAACTGGGCTATTAATAACTGGACCCAATTCATTAAATGTATTTGGCAAAGGCGTTTCTTTCTGCACTGACATCCACTTCCATGCATGCACTGTTCTCCGTGGTGATACTGATGATGTAACTGCAGTACTTACAGGGTCGCTATTTCATACAGTGAAAACATCACAGCTTGATCTGAGCATTAACTACATCTAGCAACAGGAGTTGACAATGCAAGTAGGGTTCTTAGATGTGTTAAGAGGAGGTTTGAAACTAAAAAATGTGAGTGTGATACGTTGGAAATCATTCATTTGGAACACCGTGTCCCATTTTAGGCTGCTTTTTAAGAGGGAAAGTATAACAGACTTAGTAGGATCAGGTAAGATCGATTAGGATGGCTACTGCATGGTGAGATTTACTGCATATGAAAATGGAGATTACAAATAAATGAAAAAAAAAACCCAACCCAGGATTTGCATAAAGTATTCAAATTGTTAAAGCTTATGAAAATGAATGGCTCCTTTTTCTTCTGTTGTAAAAAGAAGTGAAATTATTATGGAATAGTAGTATTTATCTCTACTGCTGGTCTGTAACAGCTTCTGTTGCAGTGGGTGACCGAGAAGTGGTTTACAGATGGGTGTTCTATTTTCATTATTAACTTGAGTGACTAGTTGCTGAAGTTTAACACAACTAGGTTTGTCAGTTTCTATGATTCATGTCATAAACTGAAGACTGTGGGGCACTCTGAAAAGCTGAGGTTCTCTAAAGATAAGATTTTCCTCTTCTGTTTGCCTGGAGTTCTTCAGAACCAGTGTCTGAGAGCAGAGTATCAGTTAAAATAGTATGATCAAGTGTGGGAAGTGCAATGCGCTGCAGAAGGGTAGTGTTACAGACATTAAACCTTCTTTGTGTATTTTGACAACAGTGACAGCACAAATGCACGTTTTTAACCATTACGCCACTGTTCAGCTCGCGTTGGCCATTTCCTAGACTTGTCAGGGAATCTTCTTCTGGACTACTGCATGTTTTTAAAACCTGTGAAGCAACTCCAGGTGCAGCCTGTCCCTCCTGCAGCCCCTGGATGTGGCCAAGCGCCTCTGCCTCTCACGTGCAGACCCATCTGGTTACCTCTTCCAGGCTCTCGGGATAACCCATGGGCAGGGAGCCTGGGAGGCTGCTCCCAGCAGGTTCAGCCATGGGGTCAGCGCAGGCTGCTCAGGGAGGGAGGGAACCTGCACAGCCACCAGGAAGCCTGTGCCACCGCTTGCCTCTCCTCCCAGGGAAGGGTTTCCTTATGGCCGCTCCCAGCCTCACCTGCCTCTCACCCTCCTGCCATGCCCCACTGAGAAGAGCCTGGCTCCCCACTAGCCCCTTGAAGGCACTGGGGGCTGCTGTTAGGTGCCCCTCGAGCTGCCCCTTCTCCAGGCTGAACCGTCACTGGTCCTCCAGCCTCTCCTCGCAGGCTGAATGCTCCAGCTGTGACCATGTTGGTGGACCTCGACTGAGCTTACTGTGGTTTATTGATGTTTTCCTCATGTTGGGAGCCCCTAAAGAGGACACGGTATCTAAATGTGGTCTAATGAGTGCTTAGTAGAGGCAGGGAAATCCAGTCCTTTGATTTACTGACCGTCCTTCTGTTCATACATCCCAAGACGCGTCTGGCCTTCACTGCCCGCTGGTTCAAGCTTCATATCCAAGCCATTGCTGAAGAACCGAAGTTCCTTAGACGTGCACTGAAGATTTGCTTTTCAGCTGCTCAAAGCGGTGGATTTAAGCATTAGATGTTGTACATCATATACCAGCACAGCATTGTCTGTAGCTGATACGAAAAACCATCATAGTCATAACCACATATCCTAAGTACAACCCCCTTGTTCAAGATCATTGATTCCCTAAGAGTCTCTGAAGTCTATTGGAGTTTTGGGAGGAGGTCACTACAAAGCTTCCCCACAGCTTGAGTTATTGAAAGTATCAACAGAAAATAAACAACTCAGATTTGGCAGTCTTGCAAATTTCCAGCCTTTTTGTGGCAATTTGTGCGACTTCCTTTTTTCCCTTTTGTGATTGTTCAGGTTCCTTTGTTTTCTGTAGCTGTGGTTTTTGTTTGTTTTTAAAGCAGAAACTTGTGATCTCTGCATTGCGTGCTCTGATTTACAGCTGGTTAATCAGAAAGGTACAGTACCAGTGTCAGAGAGCTTAGTGGCAAAAAAAGAGTAGAAGAAACATGCATAGTTGCTGTAGCAGAGTCCTATAGAGAGCCAGACCTGCTGATGGGCCAAAACCACTTTTCTTTTGACTCTCTGTCTAGTGCTAAGAGTCACTGAATAAAAAACCTCAGTAAACTATGAAACCCATAAGAGCCAGTTAAGAAATTACTATTTCTGTACTTCAAAAGCTAGCAATAAAAATGCTAAGATAGCCTTTGCTGTCTTTGTTGTTCATCTGAACCTTTACGATGTTTTGGGTTTTGTAGTGTTTCTTCTGAACAGTAAGATCTTTCTTCTGAATATTAAATACTAGTACTGTTGGGGTGTTTATTCTGATGGATGCCGACTGCATTTTCTCTAGTTCTAGGAGGATAATAACGCCCATTACTTACAGTATGTTCTATGTTCAGATTGTTTTGGAGTTTAATTAAACAGGTAACAACCTTGGTGGAGTTGGATTCAAAGGATAAATGCAAGATTTAAAAGTAAAAAATTGGAATGTAGCATTACAGTATTGGCAAATTCTAATGGTTTCATTTTTCTTCTGTTAAACAGAGGCTTTACGGCCATGACAGATTAACTAGTTTTGATTTAGTTTCCACAGTTAAAATTGAAATTTTGAACAATCTAGCATGCAGAGGATATTTCTAAATTTAGACTGCCAGAACCGCTATCCCAAACTACCTTTTGTTGCTTTTTTTACCGATATTAAGATCAAAGTGGTGTGGTATTCTGAGTGTTACTGTAATTTACATTAAAGAAACACAAATGTGTATTTTAATATAATTTTATATATAATGCAGTCACCTGTCTTATCTTGTGTCAGCATTCCCAGATGTAGACAATGCAACATTATTTAAATGCAGATTGGTGTCTCTGGTCTGCTCGTTGTTTGTTCAGAGGCAATGCACAACTGAATTACATGTTTATAAACTAGTTTCAGTATTTACGTGTTCCATTTTCATATTCAATTCCATTTCAGTATTTCCATGTTTTTTAACTTTATTATGGATTTTAAACCAGAAAGTGAAGTATTGGGTTTTTTTTAGATGTAGTAAAAAATACCTAAATTTGTTTCTGTAAACTGGAGAAGGCTGCCCTTGAGTAATTTTCAGGTAATTTTCATGTCTGTGACTGCTTTAAGTAAAAATGAACAAGCATATTATATCTTAAAATTATTTAATATACATACTTATAGCAGTAGTTGTTCATATGGATCATTTATACTCAGTTTGAAGGGGGACAGTGATGCATAAAGTGTGTTTATATCACATTGCAGCATTACCATTTATGAAAATGTTTCATTTACAAAATAGAACATAATGGATATTTTGAAGCTCTGATGCTTTTCCTGTGTTCGTAATCCTGATTAGACCAACATAAGTAGGCATTGACACAGGCTGCTGTAGTCCATTATGCCAGTAATCCGTGGTTTAAGGGTCCCTAAGATGTTGTGCACGTTGGTATGTAGGAAGTTGGTAGCTGAACCATCATGTTAGTGGTCTACTGATAGATTTTGTCAGTTCCTGCTAAGTGTATGTTTTCTGTCCATGGGAGAAAAAGTTTTACAGGATGATTGAAATATTATTGTCTATAAGCAAAGCCTCTGTAAGTAACTGGAAAAAAAAAGCAAGTAAATAATCTGTTAGGTATTTTAAAACCATTAAATACATGTAAATGACCTATTAAGAAATATATTTTATTTTGCAAGAAATAAAGGTTTTATATTGATTAATAGACTGACAAAAATAATTGGCAAACACCTAATAAGATTACCTAGAACTGTTGCAGCATCTAACCACAACAAAAGGGAGGACTGTGTGAAAGTTTAACTTAATTTACGTTAGGGTTTGTAATCCCTGTAGCTTTAGAGCAGCTAAAGAGACATGAAGGGACACGGTTTAAATGTAAACCATGGCATTTAGTCCTGTAATTAGCAGATTGCACTTTTAAGTTAGATAATGTATTGACATCCATGTAACTGATCATAAGTGCTGTTTGCAAAAAATCTAAGTGCTGCCATTTGTGCTAATCATCTCTTGCAGATACAAAATTCGAAAGATATTTAAAATACTGATTGCAGTAAGTGATACAGTAGGAGATAGTTGCTAAGTTATTTGAAAATGTCAGGCTTGCATGAATGTACATGTTTTTTTAAGGCGGTTTTGTGACAATTACAGTCTTATGACTTTGAGTTCCTTGGGCAGTTTAAAGAAAAAAAAAAACTCTTGGAAAAAAAAGCAGATGGATTAATTCAATCTCTGTTAATGGGCTGATCTTTGTCATGTACTTTGAGCAAAGTTTTGTGATTCTCATAAAACACCGAACTTTCATGACTAAAATCTGAAGACCATCCGTCACAGACAGCAAAGCCTGAGAAATACTTTGGTATAGTAGACGCAAAGATTTAGAGAAGATGTAGTGAGAGGTTTTGACTAACCCTCTGTAATATTTATGCACTAGTTATGGGAAACTAGGAAGCTGTTTGATATAAATGATGAGTTGGACATAGGCATTTCAGTGTTTTATATGCCACCATCTGAAGCCATAAAAGCAAAACTGTGGTTTGCATGTTTTATGGGCATCTGCTGATTCTGTGGTTTTATGTGACTTCTTAGTACCTGGGCATCTCAGTAGCTTCAATGTATGAAAAAAACATCTGTGAGTTTTCAGATGTGGTGTGCGTTGTTGTCTGTAGCTGACTGAGCATGAGTTTTGCTGTGGATCAGCATCTACACCAGCATCTGGATCAATACGTACATGTATGTCTAAACAGTGTGATTCAGGAATACTTCTGGTTTTTGAGGTCACAGTGAGCATGTTAGCAGTGTTTCAGTTCCCCAGCAGAGTGGGAACAGGGTGCGTTCTGCTCCCCGAGCCATTACCCTTGGGGAGGACACCTGCATGTATGGGACAGCCTGCTCTGGCTGTTGGGCATATGTGGTGGGGAAGGGAAAGGAGTCAGCATCGTCCCACTCCTTTATGAGTATCTGAACTGACAAAATATTGTTACACTTCCAGATATTTCTTATGAAAATCTCTGAGTGGTGCTAAGATGATTTGTGTTGCTGAATTAATAACTTAAATTGCTACTTACCTCACTCCTGTATTGGTATGAAAGTACTTACCAGTTTACTTATTTCCACAGCATCTTCTGTTGTATGAAATATGTACCCGTACTTTGGTGTTGGAGAAATAAAGGTAAGGTGACTGATCTGAAGCTCGGTGAAGTCATTAGGCTGTTCTTGGGGTTTTGGTGACCTAGGCAAGATGACCCTGTTGCAAAGACCGGATTTAGCTAGATTTCATATGTCTCAGTTCTACTCTAAGCTATTTTCTTCCCATGAAATAGACAAACTCCTCTGAACGGTGCAAATTCTGCTCGGAATGGCAGACAGGCTCACTGATGTTCTTACGTTCTATGGGGCTCTCTGAAGTGAGTAGCAGCACCAGGTATTTGAGTGCAGGAGCTGAGAAATACATTCCTAGAAGCCAGGAATTCAAATATCCTGTTCAACTCGGAGTCTAGTGAAGTCATAACAAACTTACTGTGGTCCACATAATCTACAAGGGACTGGGAAAGCATATCTAAAAGTCTACAGTAATTTAACTCTACCCCTTCTTCCTTGATCAAGAACTTCATCATTTCTCCATAGAGAATTTGGTTTTGGATAGGGGAACTGACCCATTGCCCAAGAGAAGCTGTAAAGCAACATAAATTGCTTTGAGAACCTTTTCATCTTCGGCATGCTTAGCTGATAGAGCCCTAGTATGAACAGATGCTCTAACAGATGTCATCCTTCTCAGAAACAGGAAAGTTGATGATTCAAGGGTTTCTTGACTGGCAAATATCACTGCCAGAAGATGTAGAGCGTATAATGCAATACTGTGTTAGCTGATTGCTGTTTATACCCATCTAGATTGCACTTTCAGATAGGTCATTGCCAGCAAATAAGTGGTGGGCATCATTAAAAGGAGGCTAGCAGAAATGAAATGCATGAATACCAAACATAGACTCATTCATTTCCTGATTTCAAGAGCTTTGATGTATGTATGATATAAAACATCTCCAAAACAAAACCAGGATACAGGCCCTGAAATTCATAGCAGCAGCCAGGTGTAGAGGTACTGCACTTCTTCCAAAAGCTTGGCATTCTCAGTGTGCAATCTCAGTATTTGCAGTTCCTAATCCCATCCCTTCTCTTAGGCTCCTCTTAGTATTATTTGTGATGCAGAGGCAATGGGAAAGGTGGCCTGTTCTGACTCATGTAGCAACAGTGCATGGTGTTACGGACACAGGGCACTGCTGGCAAGGAGGAAACATAGTTTGTGGGAGGCAGCTTTTAAATAACTGATTTTCCTGCACTTGAGTCTGCAGAGCTGGCTGAAGGCCATTGAGCAACTCTCCATCCTAATGAAACTTCACAAGAGGGCAAAACTCCTGAGGTAGGGTTGCTACTGAAGTTAGGGTCTGACTCCTTTCGACCAAACTCAAAAAACTATCTCAAGTTGATCAGTCTACAGTAACCTTACCTCTCCCTCCATACCTCCCTTCCCCCCCCCCAAAGAAAAAAAAAAAGAAGAAAAAAAAGAAGAGAAAGTAGTTATTTCCGCCTCTTAAATTAAATGGATTGCAAGACTTCGAGAATCCATGTTATACGATAACTGTATCTATGCTGGTGACTGACTTGGAGATCCCTCACAGCACAGACCACGGGGCTACCAGGCAGTCCTGCTCTATGTTAACCAGTGGGGAAGGCTGTTATTTTCTATTCTCTCAGCTGATGGACAAAAAGCTGGAAAATAGACTGTCAGCACATGAGAGCTAACATTGTGATGGACTTTTGTTTAATAGAGAGTTTGTGGGGAGTTTGCTGTGATAGGGTAGGGTCTTGGGCTATTGTTTCACTCTGCGAACTTGCTGTTAATGATAATCAGTTCATCTGCTCTAGGAGATGTGGACAATGGACAGACAGATCTTTCCACCTTCAGGGAGGGCTGACTGAAAGGCAGTATAAGTGATATGTAAGAGCATAATGCTTGAAGGGAAAAATTCCTATTGAGCAGCACCTAAAGAGAATAGAGGTGGTGAATTTTGTTTTGTATTTATTGAAGACAATACATCAGCAGAGTGAAACTGTCACTCTGATTTGCTGAAGAAAGGGCAATTTTCTTTTGAGAGATTATTAACTTTGTGGATAACATTTGGGACTAATGATGTAGATGTTCTAAGGAAACAAATAAAACCCTTTGATTTCTTTTTGCAAAGTTGAGTTCCTCATAAAATGTTTAAACCGGTTATTTTAAAAGGGTTAAAGCATGAACTACTTACTGTTTTAAGAAAAGAGCTAAGTGAGAGTTGAGAACCTTTTTTGTTAGAATAAATGAATGAGTATTTTGCGCTTGTCAGTGAACAAATGCAATGAACATTTAAAGAAATGTCACCATGTTGTATCTTTGCACCTTTAACTGATTTCCATGAGTTTAATATAGATTTTTTAATTGCTGCTTTCTCAAGGCGATTTTGCTTTTTAGTACAAGTACAGAGGGCATTAAAGTAAAACCAATCAATTTATTTAATTCTACCAGTCTATTACTCCTGTTCCTAAGAGCCTGCAAATCAAAGGATTTTTTTTAAAGAAGTATTGTGGAATAAAAGAGTAACTTTACACATTTTCTGGTTGAAAATAATTTGGAATTCTAGAAATGATACACTGATACCACAACCAGGAGATGTGCTTGCTATATTTTAAAAACTGCAATTCATTTGGGAGACAACTGATAGGAATTCAGCTGCAGTAGCAAGGCATTTATTGCTAATAACTCTGCTAATTTCTTCATGTTATTCTTCTACATCTATGTGAAAGATGAAGTGTTTTTCAAAAAGAAATCAGTGCATTGCATTTTACTAATAAATTATAAATGCTAAACTGAGGTTAAAATTGGCAACTGCCCTTTCTATATAGCAGAACAGCGTTGAAAAATCTTACAAACTTATGGGAGCCCCCACTCATTCAGGATCTCTTTCCCATACAGGAGCAAAATATGGATAAAACTGGTATGTGGGTCGCTGGCCAAACCCAAGCCGATCCTGCGTCCCTCGCAGACAATCAGCTGAACTGCAGCTCCATCAGGTGGTCACAGGCAGGACAGATGAGTTTGAGAACTGGGGCAAAATGCAGTTCTTCTATGAACAGGTGCCAAAACAGGACACCACGAACAGGCAGTCGGAAATAATCGTGATGTGAAAGAGATGGTACTAGTGTAAATCATAAATTGGATCAGCAAGGTAGAAATATATTTTCTTGGTCTGTTTTTTACATTTTTGCTAGGGTGTCGTGTTTAGTTTTGATTTTATGCTTAGAGATGTTGTTTTTACCAGCAAATGGCCAATGTCTATAGGTAAATCAAGTCTGTGCTGGAAATTCAGGCCATCTATGTTATATATGAAAAGTGACTAAGACTACTCACAGAGGTCTCTCGTGTTTCCTACCTGTTTTCTCTGAGACACCCCCTTTCTCTTGGAAACCTTAATTTTCTTTATAATTCAAGGTAATTTAAATGTATATATTTTTTTCATTTACTGAAAAGTCTAAATTTAATTTTACCAAAATATTTAATCCTTCCCCTCCCTCCCCAGTCCTGGAAACCAAACTAGCAACTTTCACAAAGTTAATGAAGGGAGAAAATTTCTTATCTTTATCAACTGCGGGGTTGTGATAATGGGCACAACTTTCAGAACAAGTGATCTTACCCACATTTCACAGGTGTATTTGAAAACTGTGGGTCTTTTGTATCCTTTCCTGCCAGCTCCTAGTCTGTGTGTTCCTGTGCAGAGTGCTTTAAATATAAATCGTGAAGAATAAATATTAAAGTGAAAGAAGAAAGTCAGTGTCAAGGCATTCACTAGTGCTTTATTAAAGCCCTTCCTAGTTCTAAAACATTAGGGAAAAATGCATATAGTGCGTGCATCCATCTGAGGTGTGACTTTAGCTGGAGCAATATAGTTAGTTATCTATACCAACAGGCGTATTTACTCTTCCTGCTAGACTGACTAAAGGAGACTGAAACAGCTGAAGGAAGCTTGGCTGAGAAGGGAAGAAAGCTGAGGAGAAAAGCTGCTTGCTCGAGTTGGGAGAGAAGGGGTTTGGCTCTTTATTTTTAGTGCAGAAGGAAACCTGCTGTCTGTCACTGCCTCACTTGAACCTGATTGAGCAAATTGTCCCTGATCAGTAAACCCTTACACAGCTATAGGCATTCTAGTGGTCTCTATTGAATAAAATTTAAAGATGAGGAATTAAAAGTGTTTCATATCTTGCTCAAATTAACACCGATAGTCAAGACGAGTCAAAATTGATTACAGTAAAACTTACAGGGAAAACATTTACAATTTAGGCTTCAGTTTTCATAGATGGAAGACACTTAATATTTGGAAGATGGAAGATGCTTAATATTTAATTTCTATCTTTAAAAAGAAGTAATTTGAGATTCTCAGTTTGATATAAAGGGGGGAGAGATTTATGTGTACTAATATTTCTATTTCTATACATGATGTCATGATTCACTTCTGTTGTTCTCTGATGCTTTTGATTAACCTTTTGGTTAACCTGGCTCTGTTCAAGGAGTATAGGTATTATCTGTCTTTTGATGATGGAAGAGGAAAAAAACCAGCTTCACAGACTATTTGAAAAGAGATTTGAAAAGGTGGCTCAGTTAATTTTGACAATGAGTTTGATACTGTCCATAAACTTCTCAATTCTTTTTTTAGAAAGTTGACTTACCTGTTTTCTATTTGGTGGTAGTCCCATCTAAACACATTCCACTTTTTGTGATATTTAAATGGAAATTTGAAGGTGTTTTTGTCTCTCAAGATTTTATTGTCTCTCGAGATGTTCTGCCTATGCATGCGAGCATTCATCTTCACAGATGTGTTATAGATGCAGCTTTGATGCATAAGGGTATAGCCACCAAAGATGTCACAGATGCAGAGACACGTGCGTACCACGGATGCCGTATGAGGTCTGGAAACAATTCATTTGTGTTCATGTGACTGTTGCTGAAGTTCAGGCCTCTATCTCAGTTTTTGTCATGTCATGTGAAGAAGCAGGGTTTGTACGTGTGCGGGGGACCCTCAGGATCTCGGCGCTCTGCTCTGCTACACAGCATAGATAGGAAGCTGCTGCAACACAGGAGAAACCACAGACCAGAGTACTTAATAAGCTCCTTGTGTAACAATTCCAGAGATTTTGGTACATTTAACTAGCAATTGCAGCAATCAACAGACAGGGCAGGGCAGCTGAACTGGTCAGGAGAAAATGCTTTTGACGCTGCGTGTGTTTTAATCTTTCTTCTGATCACGGGTTGGATGTCCAGCTCCTTCCTAGTGCTTCCTTTCATAAACAGCAGAGGCCTCACTTTGTTACAGAAAATGTCAGGAAGTGTATGGGAGGTGGTATCTAAAAATAACAGTGATAATTGCATTCTGCTGGTGGGAGGTTTTATTTTGGAACACAGTGAAAGGAGGAAAGAATGGAAAGGCTGCAGCCAAGGGAAACCGCAGCTGGCTTTAGTCTTCATTTGGTGTTACCTCTCAGTTATTGCAGATATTTTCAATGCTGTCTGCTTATGTTCATACTTGATGTAAAATTTCTCGGCGCTGGTAGCTGACCAGCCTCTGACGAGACATTTGTTCCGTTCTTTGTTAGGATCACCACTTTCCCTTGGCCGTTGAGGTAGTGCTGGCTGGCAGGGAAGCAGCTTGCTGTCGGGTGCTGAGCAATGTTCAGCACAAAAACAGTACTGGGGAATTGGAGTAGGTTTACTCAAAATGTTGTGAGGTGAGGGGGGGAGGGTAGGTTGAAAAGTGGAAGATCAGGAGATACGTGTCCCATTTTAGTCTGCAGGATTACAGGACAAATGGTTGAGACTAATCTGCACTGCTCCAGTGCTAGGAATAGACAAGATTATGGACAGTGAGTTGCATGTCTGTTGATGTTTAGGGAACACTGAAACAGCAAAGCATTTATTTTTGTATTGCTAATGATAAGTATCTTTTACTGTGCTTCTTTTTCTTAGTCCTTAGTACCTTTAAGATGTTGCAAATCTGCATATTTATCAGTATCAAGCTGTATTTACTAAAAGTAGATGTGAGATCTAGTTCTAGATCTCAGGTTTGTGAGATACAGTTGTTACGACGTTTGCAGTACACGCATACCCATAAATTGTTAAAATGCATAGCACAGGTAGTAAGATGCAAAATTTTAGGCTTTTTCATTTTTTTTTTTAAAGAACTTTCTGCTACTCTAAACTGATTTTCTCAGATCTATTCTGACCAAGTAACTGAATACATTAACTTTCCAAGCCTAAAATCAAAAGGGACATTAAGACATTATCCTTTCCCTTTTCTGTGCTCTAAGGCTGGATCAAAATCTTATCATCTAATTACAAATTATGTAGATGACACAAAATTCCCAGTTGATCTGGTCCAGTGTGCCGTTGCCCTTACGATTACAAGTGTTTTCTTAATGGACTCCTCTTTTATACTGCATTTTATACTGATTACTGTTACTCTACTTCTTTGATGTATAGAGCACTTGTTCACTCCATTTTTCTTTTCAGGGACATATTGCAGCAATGTTGGAAAACCATTCTTGAATGTTCTGATCCCTTTTTCTATTTTTTAGTGTGCTGCACTGGGACTGTGGAAAACTGGTAGGAAAGAGGGTTGTAGAAAAGAAAAAAAAGTATGTAGCAGAAAAGCATAACGAAGGTGGTGAGACAGAGATTACAATTTTACTGGGTTTAGTGATTGATCATTCCGCATAAAGGACTGGTAGTTTGTATGATGTCTAGATTAATGCTAATTGGAAATTGTTATCTGGTACTGTAGTGTGTCAGCTGGGATAGGGTTGATTTTCTTACTAGCAGCTGGTGTAGTGCTATGCTTTGGATTTGGGATGAGAATAGCATTGGTAGCACACTGATGTTTTTGGTTGTTGCTGAGCAGTCAAAGCCTTTTCTGCTTTTCACACCACCTCACCAGCGAGGGGCTGGGGATACACAAGTAGCTGGGAAGGGACACAGCTGGGACAGCTGACCCCGACTGACCAAAGGGATATTCCATTCCATATGATGTCATGCTCATCGGATAAACCATGGGGAAGAAGAAGGAGCAGAGGGACATTTGGAGTTACTGCATTTGTCTCCCAAGTAACCATTATGCATGATGGAGTCCTGCTTTCCTGGAGATGGCTGAACACCTGCCTGCTGATGGGAAGAAGTGAATGAATTCCTCATTTTGCTTTGCTTGTGTGAATGGCTTTTGCTCTACCTATTAAATTGTTTTCATCTCAACTCATGATTTTTTTCTCACTTTTACTCTTCCCATTCTCTTCCTCATCCCAACTAGGTGGAGTGAGCAAGCAGCTGTGTGGTCCTAGTTGCTGTGTGGGGTTAAACCAAGACAGTGAAACCGCCCAATGTTTTTTGTTCAATTTATTGTGGACAGATGGCTGTATGTGAGAAGTTGGTCCTTTCTTGCTAAATACTTTTTCCACTTTTGGCGATTTTAATAAAGCTAACAAAGAATTGCAGATTTAAGAGTGAATTGGCCTCTCCATATGTAAGGATTGAAGTACATTGGCAACGAAATTTCTAGGGCACGTCTTCTGTCTGTGTCAAACTTGTATTGGGCAGAAATACAATATTGTTTCTGGATCTGTCAGTCATGCACCTTTCAGAGGTAATGAAATGCAAAAGACGTTCCTCTGAATTAGGTACTATTCTGACACTCATCCCACTTTTGAGCTGCTGAGGCAGAAGTGCCATGTTTCTTTTCTAAGCTGGAATAGCAAATTTTTCCTTGCTACGTTGCTTTAACAAAGCTCGTGAAGGGTCTGGAGCACTAGTCTTAAGAGGAGCAGCTGAGAGAACTGGGATTGTTTAGCCTGGAGAAAAGGAGGCTGAGGGGAGACCTTATCCCTCTCTACAACTGCCTGAAAGGAGGTTGTAGTGAGGTGGGGGTTGGTCTCTTCTCCCAAGTAACAAGCGATAGGACAAGAGGAAATGGCCTCAAGTTGTGCCATGGAAGGTTTAGACTGGGTATTAGGAAAAATTGCTTCACCAAAAGGGTTATCAAGCGCTGGAACAGGCTGCCCAGGGAAGTGGTGGAATCACTATTCCTGGAGGTATTTAAAAGATGGGTAGACATGATGCTGAGGGACATGGTTTACTGTTGGACTTGGCAATGTTGGGTTAATAGTTGAACTTCATGATCTTAAAGGTCTCTTTCAACCTAAATAATTCTGTGATTCTATGTTAGACTACTGTTAACTGTAGATGTTATGAACTCTTTTAACATAACATATAGTATGCAGACAGCGACACCAGAAGGATGTGTCTCCAGTAGATGCTTCATTTTGACCCCTCCCAACCTCTGCTTATTTTATTTTTCACTGATTTAAAAAAGAATCAACATTTTCTGTAGCACATTTATATAACAAAATGATGGGAGCAGGCTGCAGTCTGAAAGGATCAAGCCTCTTTTTATCGTTAAGTTTCCATGTATTTTTCCCATCTTGTTAATTAAAAAAGTTCAAAAGTCAAGAAGAGACACAAATGAAGAATATTGCTCCACATTAAGCACAGTTATGTGGGACATCATGTAGTTATTGGTTGCATGGGAGTTAGCAAAAAAATTATCATACAGAAATTTTAAAAATTGTTTAAATAAGTATGATTTTAGTTTTTAAGTTTGATAGCTGTGCCTCTCTTATGGAAATAATTCTTGTTCTCTCTAACAATCTCGAAGTTACATGGTTGTGTTTTTTTAAGGATGTCAGTCTTTCCTGGCTTTGAAAGCGTAATATTCTGCTAATGTCATTGTGGAGGTTGTGTATACAGACATGCAAGGAAACAGTGTTCTGTTTGTGAGATGTTGACATGAGAATGTGCTTTCCCACCCATTCCCTACTTATATTCAAACAAAATTACAGCTGATTCAAGTGCCTAAGTAAAATTAGTTTCTCATGTACAAAATATCAGGGTACCTCCTTTCCTTTTCTGGATTTGGAATAGGGATGGAGAGGGGTAGCAGCACGTAAAGCGTTATGCCCTGCTTCCTGCAGAATTATTAAGCACAACGCCAGCATGAAGAATGGGAATGTGAGTTTCAGGCATGGGCTCTGAAGCTCACCTTCATGTCTGGAAGGAGGAACTCTGAACACAGACCTGCTGCTGGTACGGATTAGTCAGTTCTGGCATCAGGCCCCTTACTGCTCTGTGTGCGCAGGAGTGTTGGACAAAGCACCGTAACTGCGCTCTGTGTGAGGCTACTTGGTGGCAAAAATTCGTCATTATGTCTGCTAAACCATTGTCTGAACTGAGTGTAATATGACTCAGGCAGTGGTTTTTGACAGTGGGAGTATGCCAGCTCCACAGCAGCTCATGGCATTCCCATGCTCAAAGGGAGGCTCCTGTCGCCTTCTGTTTCAGATTAAAACAAAGTCAGCCAGATGAAAAATAGGTTTTATTTTACTGTTTCAGTCCGTGCAACACACTTCCGTCTTTTCATTGTGAACTTTTAGCTGTCCTGCTGTGATCCTGTACATCCTGTGACCCTCTAAGTAAGCGCTTTCTACCCATCTGCCCTGCTCCACATCTGGTGCTCCATCTCTTCCAATCTCTGAATTTAGCCAAGAGTCTCCTGGATTGTTTTGAAATTACTGTTTTTCAGCAAATCTTCTAAAGCCCTCTGCATATAGGCAATGTCAATCTGCACTTAACCAGGTCAGATAAGGTAAAATGTTAATATTTCTCTTGGCTTGAAATTTGCAGCAGGATTCAAGTGTCTGTGAGATGTTTTCAGGAAACAAGAACTTCCAAAAATGAATACAGAAATGTTTTAACTCTTTAATCTTTATACCAGCGTAGGGTGATCTCAGCAAAAGACAGAATATCACAGTATCCTAGGGAACTATTTTAGTTAGTGTGATTTATTATGTTTCAGAAATAGTGACTATATAGTGGAGAAAACGTCTTTGATACAGCATGGCTGTATGTCAGAATTTCTTCTAGCAGTTTAACAGTGTAGTGTCTTTAAGCATTGATGAAAGCTTGTTGCACCTAAAAGTGAGTTGGGCTGTGAGGTAACTGAGGTTACTGTTTCTGTAAATATCTGGAAATTGCCAGATGCATCTACTGTATCTTATTGTGAAAACAGAAATGGAAAAAAAATTACATACTTCTCATAGCTAAAAGGTCACTATATTCCTGTGTAAGTTTTGTAGTAGCTCTGCACTACATTCAGTCCTGGTTTTGGTCCAATGACACCTTCGATGAAATACAAATATTTATCCTTCTGCTAAATCTCCTGACCAATTCAATATATTTTAATTCCTGATGGCAGTTTTTTAGGGGGTGTGGGGTGGGTGCTTATGGGGGTTGTCCTATGTAAGTGGAGCTTCAGGAACTGGTGACAAGTATCTTTTTATAGGCATTAGTAACCTGACTGGCATTAGAAACTGGGGAAGAATTATTTAAAAAACTTAAATCTATTGAGTTGCTGTAGCTTTGATGAAGTCATTTGAATTGTTAGTGGAGACACTTTTTGTTGTAACCTCATTCTGATATGTTGGGAATTTTGGAGAGGTTTGGGCATTTTTTTAATTGTGGGTTGGTTGGTTGTTTTTGTAAAAAACTGCTTTGATGACCAATATATGATTTACTGTGGATCCGAGATTCTTTTCTTCAGATTTAGTTGGTTCTTCCCCATCTTGTATTTGTCCAATTGAGTATATTCTTATCTAGAGGCAGCACATACTTGGCTCGTGTGCTATCTATTTCAGATCACGTCTCAAGCTTGTGATTTGAATTCTAATCCTCTCCTACAGAATAACCAAGTTGCCAGTGTCTGCAGATTTAAAAAGGATATTCTTCCTTTTTCTTAAGTTATTAGTAAAAACGCTGAACGGCAGCAGACCCGAGCCACACACCTGAACAGTCTCATTTTGTCAATTTTTCCAGTTTGACAGTGACACATTGGCAGGTGCTATGCTGGTACTGTGTTGCAGTGAGTTTTGCTGGTGATGTAGTGGGTTCCCTCTACGAGATGGTTTGGAGTCCGCAAATACCTGCGGGCAAGCTTCCCTTTGGCAGCATGCTTTGGGAATGGTGGCAGAGCGCAAGGATCATTTTGCCAGGTCTGTCTGGTATTCAGGCTTATCCTACATTTCAGTTTGTGGGGCAGCAGGGGTGAGTGGGAAGGATTTTGTAAAGCACTGGGATTGTGGCGGTGTTTCTGACATGGAGACACCTTCATGCCTTACACCTCTTACTTTGGGCTCCAGCCTCTGAAATGAAGCCTCCCATTTGAAGACCTAGAATAACGGGGAGAAGAGCATAGGCATAAGTCAGGGGGCTCATAGGATGAGTGGGTATTCATGGCCTTTATGCATTGTGCAGGAAAAAATCACAGAAATTCTGTACCAGTGGGTGTATTTGCAACACACATCGCAGTGCCACGTGATAGACGATACCTGGATTCTTCTTTTTCTGAGATATCCTAGCCATCTTCTTTGGTTAATGGAAAGATTATTTTTGTGTTCCTTTACTAGTCTAATTCCAAATCGGCACATGGGGCAGAAAGAAATGATAAAACTTAGCTGTATCGGTTTCAGGCTATGTTTTCCTAACTAGCTTAGGAGGGTGACGCATGCGGAAGAAGCCAAGAGTTATTGCATCCTTGTGCGTTTCACATCCGTTATAGCTGGTACCCTGTCACGGAGGCAAATTAGATTTGTTTTGACATAGTTTGTTCTTGACAAGCCAGCATTGGCTATTACTCATCTCCCTCTTGTTTTGTCTGTGTTTACAAGTAGTTGGTTTGATGGTTTCTTCCAGTAGTTTTTTTAGGAATTGAAGGGTTTTCCGTAATTTCTTGGATTGCTGTTCTGTACATTTTTAAAAGTAGGTATTCTTTTTGTCCACTTCTAGTCATCTTGGATCACAAGTTTTCAAAGGGCTACGTCCTTAGTGCAGGCAGTTCCTTAAATACTCTAGAGCGATTGTTCTTCAGGCTCAGGTAACTTGAAAACCTGTAGTTTAGCTAAGTAGAATCAAGACTCTCTAGCTACTCTAAATTGGATTCTTACTCCTTGAGGAAGTGTTTTTTTTATTAATTGCATTTATTAAGAATGAAATATGTTAGCTTTCTCAGGGTCACATGCTTCTAATTTTTTTTTCTTTGCTACTGATGAATAAACTATTTCCTCGGTCTTCTATATGTTAGTGTTCTCCAGGAATTATTTTATCATTGTTTATTGTATTCTGCATGGCAGTTGTAGATTTTTAAATCTGTGGCCTGTATGATTTTATCCATACACCTTTATTGCTATAACTTGCATACTTACCCATAATAATTTGATCATATTTAAACAGGGGTTCTTGAGTTTCAGGTGAATAAAGGAATAATGCTCTGGTCCATTTGATTTCCCTTTATAAATTGTTTCTTTGCATTGGCATAGATGGTGCTTGTTATTTCATATTGCCTAAGAAATTAAGAGTATTTTTTTCCCTTAATCGGTTTTTCCTATGGGATCTCACTTACAAATTATTTGAGTTTATAGAAGTTTATTTGCTGAAGATGATTGTCTTTATGCTTAACCCCCTCCCCCGCCAAGAAAACCCCAAACCAAAACAACCCACACAAACACAAACAAAAAACCCCTGAAAATAACAAACCCCCAAAATGTCTGAAAGGCCTGTGGAGGCCTTTCAGTCTAACTTCCTGCTCTAAACAGAGCTAGTTTCAAATTTCGGTCAGGTTTCTCAAATGAGAGTATTTCTGTTCCTGAGAATAAAGTGTTCCCTGTTCTGTGAGCTGCCATTTACTTTTTGACCACCTCCTCCCTTTTATTCAATCTAGCGAGGCAATTCTAACTTTTATTTGCAGCCTTTTGTATCAAAAACTTCCAGGAAGGTGCTGGATATGCATTGTTCACTGCCATATTCTTTTTGAAAAAATGTCATTAAATGATTAAAACCAGTTCCCACAGTCCAGAGCGTTCTATCTGTGGCTCAAGAAAAGGCTTTTCTGTGATGGCTCCCCACTTGCTGCAGTGACTGCAAGTCACTGCTGAAGTGCGCTCTTTTTGTTCTCTTCTGTCCAGAGATTTGAGTAGTGTGAGGTGACGCCTTCTTGTTTCCTGCTTTTCCTTCTCAAACGTGCTCTATTCTTCTGTGTCAACTTC
Organism: Chionis minor; assembly: GCA_013398295.1. Taxonomy (NCBI): domain Eukaryota; kingdom Metazoa; phylum Chordata; class Aves; order Charadriiformes; family Chionidae; genus Chionis; species Chionis minor. The sequence goes on along the minus strand of VZSF01007963.1, from coordinate 5,618 downwards.
CAGACGTGCTAATAACCTCATCTGTTACTGTGGCACTACCTAAATTACCCAGGTAGCATGTTTTTAGCACACTATAAAACACTGCCCTCACCATACTGTAAGCTTCAACCAACTCAGCAGATTGAACATACTCGCCTACAGTGGTCTGGGATTCACACACTCCTGCTGGGAAATACAGTTCCTCATTGTTGCCTGTTCCTCAGCTTCCTATTTACTGCCACTTGTGTGCTACTAACAGCATGTTTGCAGTGGCAGACTTATAGAAGGGGAACAAAAGAAAATATAGCAAAGTGCTGTAGACAGCTGTATGTTGCTATATTATTTATTGCCAGTCCAGAAAGATTAAGTTATAATTCATGAGAGGCAAGACACTGGTGACAGACTTTTCTGAGCAGAAATAAATTGTGCGTTATATATGGTTGTCCACCATTTTTGGCAGTAACTACTACTTACCAAGCCAGCTGTTATATTCTTTATTTTGTCACTTCCAGTTCACGCTGAGAATTTTTTGAAAGTGAAATTGCTGATGTTTTGTGTCAAGGATGAAACATTCCCCACACCAAACCAGAATAAGAAACTATAGTCCAGCCATCAAACATCTGAGAGTCCTTACGGCCGTAGAGAAGTCACACATGCAGCTGCATGATTACATGTATATTCAGCTGCACAAGTCTAGTATTTCAAGGCGAATTGATCTTTTGAAGCAAGGATGGAGTTGTTTGTTAAAATACTTCGTTTAAATGCAACTGTTTCACCTTCAAGTTCAAAATACAACCATAGAAGTAGACCATAGGTTTTCCAGATGGAGAAGTCTTCTGTACAACCAGTGTCCTTGTATCCAAGTTGGTACGTAGTTCTTCAGGAATTACTTTAACACAAAGTGGAAGCTGGCATCAGCATGGTTAGCAACTTGATGGTGGTACAACAAGGTCGATGGTGGTATCTGAGTAAGAGCTGTCTGAAAACCTCTGCTGTAGCAGTTTGCATTGGACTGTTAGGACAGATCAGACCAAAGAGCCTACAATTAATCTGAAGAGTTTCTAGGCTCTCAGCCAGGTAGTAAAGAGGTCTGGCTCCAGTTTTTCAGCTTCATGCCTTTAGTTTGTCTTGTGTTTGAACTGTTGAACTAAAATGGCTTGATAGTCTTACAACAATACATAAATTAGTTTCTAAGAAACCAGCAGAATCTAGAGTTTTTCTATGCTAGACTGAAAACTTTTTCACAATTTTGATTTCAGAAAAAGGGAAAATCCCAAATTTCATTCAGCTCTGAAACCAAGCACTATTATTGACAAGAAATCTTGCAGATTAATCAATTAGTACTGTTTGTCATATATAACAATAAGCATGCCTGCTTCCTACAAAAAAAAAAAAAAAAAAAAAAGAGTAGGCTTAGCTAGGCAGACAGTTCAATTTTGAATGTTGTTTTCATCCTCTTTTTTACATTCTCCAAACTGCGTTTAAAGAGATTCACCTGATTCTTAAGTGTAATTATCCACAGTGCAGTCAACTTGTCATGTATTAACTAATATTTTGGGGTTTTTCCCTCCAAAACCATCATTTTCTATGTAAAGGTGAAATGCAAAAGTTAAAATAATTTAGAATTAATGATTTTCTAAAGACCAGCTAACTGACAAGCTGTGACTATACTGATTGCTTTCAGATCTCAGTTCTTGCACTATAGGTTCCAATGTATTACCTTAAAAAAAGTAGCCATAATTGAAAGAATGCATGAGGGGTAATAATGCTTAATGTAAATTTCCTTAAGAAATTGTGAAGACTGATTTAATCTCACGGGTGTTTGAAGCAAATTATATTTTTTCTTCTAGAGAAGAAGGCAAGAAATGTAGTTCTTGGTGTAAAAAAACAAGTCCCACAAGTAGTTTCTCCTTAGAAAATTATATACGCTTTCTGTGACCCTCTAGTCATCCAGGTATGTACCATCTTTAAAGTGGGGGTGTTTCTTCGCATCTGCAGCACGCACACTCTTCTGAGGGGAGCCAAACCAGCCTTTTTCAAGTGATATTTCCAGTATAATTGCTACAATTTTTATTTGGAAAATACTGTGTTCTAAAGTGATTTGGAATTGTGATTTAACTGCTTGTTGTGTAAAAATTAAAATGCTCTTTTTTCAGGAATCTCTATCTGTGTAAAATATCATGAAGCATTATTGTTTATTTGTAATACATTTAGATGCTTAACAAAGGTACAGCACTCACACTTTGTCTCACTGACACAGGAAACTGGTGTGTTGGCTCAAGTGAGAAGAACGTGCATTAAGCAAATGACACAATGGGAGAAGAACTGCAGTTACAGTGTGTCTGTATCTGGAAAAATACATCTTTTGTCAAAAAGAGAGTGTGGCAAAGCTTCCAGGACAATGAAGCATTACAGTTTCTTGCTTTTTTTGTGACATTCTCCAGATGAAACTGAAGATCACTACAGGGGCCAAACAATGGCTTCTGTTGAGTGAAGGGCTCAGAGAAGAAGAGGAAGGTTAGGAGAGCTTGCAGATGCCCAAGATGTGGGAGATGCAGCAGAGAACTGGATGCTCTGGTAGCATGTGAGGCTACCACATCTGGTAGCCTCAGCTACCTGCAGCATCTGTTTACTGCATTTATGATGGGGAGGAAGGAAGTTTTAGCTGGAAATGGCAGTTTGAATAAATTGAATGTGTACACCAGTCTTGGATTGTTTTCTGATAATCTGCAGGTGGTGGAAAAACTCACTGGGGCAAGACTTCATTGTCTCCCACAGCTTGTGTCTGCAGCCTCACCAGTTTCACAGGACAGCAGAGCTGCATGGCATCACCAAAAAAAAGTAATGCAAAAATACATCGACAAGTTGTTTCCTTATGGTTTAAAATGAGACATTATCTAAATTCTCTGGGTTTTATTCTGATGAGTGTCTAAAAAGCGTCTTGGCTTGCACTAGCTTTAGTTTGGGCTCTGCAAGCAGCGTTGCCATACCAGCGCAGAGCGGTGCAGGTGCAAAACCCACCCAAGTTTTATATAACTGATTTATTAACCATGGAGATGGTTCGCAAAGGCTGAGCTGTGTGTTACCGTGGAGACCTTGTTAGCAACTTTAAGCTGGATTGGGTACGTTCATGTGAGCTGCAGTTGCAGCAGTAACTGCAGGGAAGAATACCCTGAAGCAGAGATGATGGGATTTTTCATTTTTCTTACACTTAAGTGCAGTTTTGTTCAGCTCCTTAATCAACAGTGATAAAAATGCTTAGCTTCAGTTCTCCCTTATGCTGGGGTGGGGCAGGGGAGTGTATTTTGTAAGCGTGTGTGTCCCTGTAAATTCTGGAATTTCACATGAGCGGGTGCTTCTGCTCTTGGTGACAACCTGTTTGGGGCCGCCTCACCTCTGAGTCTCTGTATCATAGTGTGCTTTCCTGAACATACCTGGTCTCCTGCAGTTGTGTTGATGAAGAATAATGCTTATTGTACCGTATTTTTAGCCCCTGCCTGGTTTCATATGTCTGATTTGCTTGGTTGACTGATATGCCTGACCGACTGGTCAAGGGATTGGGAGCACAAGTCATATTCTCCTCTATCCCTCCAGTTATGGGGAATGATGATGGGGCAAACAGGAGGAACCAGCAGATCGATTCCTGGCTCCGTGACTGGTGCTACCAGGACTTTGGGTTCTTTGACCAGGGCTTGATTTACAAGACACCAGGCCTGCTGGAAACTGATGGGAAAAGCCTGTCTCACAGGGGGAAAAGGATTCTAGGACAAGAGTTAGCAGGGCTCATTGAGAGACCTTTAAACTAGATTCAAAGGGGGACGGGGATGTAACTGGACTCACGAGAGAGGCACCTGGGGACAGTAGTTGGCGCTTGTGGGAAGAGCGCCAGTATTTTTGAGATTCAGAAGGCCTACCGCCCCTTAATGGCAAAACCCACGTGCCCACCTGCCTCTCTGAAATGCTTCTACACCAATGCACGCAGCATGGGGAACCAACAGGAAGAACTGGAGATCTGTGGGCCATGATCTCATGGCAATTCCTGAGGCATGGGGGGGTAGCTCACATGACTGGAACGCTGCCATGGATGGCTGTGCTCTCTTTAGGAAAGACAGGCCAGCAAGGCGAGGTGGTGGAGTTGCTCTTTATGGCATGGAGCAACTGGAACATATTGAGCTCTCCCTGGGGGTGATGAAGAGCGAGTTGGGAGATTGTGGGTTAGGATTAAAGGCCGGGCTCATAGGAGACACACTGTTGTGGGGGTCCATTACAGGCCGCCTGATCAGGATGGGGAAGTTGATGAGGCCTTTTACAGACAGCTGAGAGTTGCCTTACAAGCACAGGCCTTGGTTCTCATGGTGGACTTCAGTCAACCCAAAACCTGCTGGGAAGGCTGCACGGGCAGACATGTACAGTCCAGGAGGTTCCTCCAGTGCATTGATGATAACTTTTTGACTCAGGAGGTGGAAGTACCAACAAGGAGAGGTGCACTACTGGGCTAGTACTGACAAACAAAGAGGGACTGGTGGAGGACATGAAGGTTGGGCACAGCCTTGCCTGCAGTGACCATGAGAAAATAGAGTTCAGCGTTATGTGTAGTGGGCATAAAAAGACGAGTAGAGTTGCAACCTTAGAGTTTAGGAGGGCTAACTTTGATCTCTTCAAGAAACCGCTTGGAGAAATCCCATGGGTTAGGGCTCTAGAGGGTAGGGGGACTCAAGAGAGCTGGTTGTTTTTCAAGTATCACTTCCTCCAAACTCAGGATCGATGCATCCCTAAGAGCAAGAAATCGGGCAGGGGAAGCAGGAGACCAGCATGGTTGAGCGGGGAGATCCTGAAAAAGCTCAACTGGAAGAAGGAAGTTTACAGTATGTGGAAGAAGGCACTGGCCATTTGGGAAGATTACAAGAATGCTGGCAGAGTATGGAGGGTTGAAACAAGGAAAGCCAAGGCCTCCTTGGAATTAAATCTGGCCAGGGATGTCAAGGTCAATAGGAAGGGTTTCTTCAAGTGCATTAGAGGCAAAAGAGAAACTAGAGAGAATTTGGGCCCACTATTGAATGAGACAGGTGCCATGGGGAGAGATGGTGCATAGGGGGTGGAGTTATTGAATGCCTTCTTTGCTTCAGTCTTCACTACTCCGGCCAGCCCTCAGGGGCCCCAGACTTTACAGGTACCAGAGAAAGTCTGTAGGAAGGAAGACTCTCCCTTGGCTGGGGAGGATCACATTAGAGACCAGTTAAGTAAACTGGACATCCATAAGTCCATGGGTCCTGATGGGGTGCACTCACGAGTGCTGAGGGAGCTGGCAGAAGTCATTGCTGGGCCGCTCTAGATCATCTTTGAGAGGTCCTGGAGAACAGGCGGGGTGCCTGAGGACTGGAGGAAAGCCAATGTCACTCCAGTCTTCAGAAAGGGCAAGAAGGAGGATCCAGGAAACTACAGGCCAGTCAGTCTCACCTCCATCCCTGGAAAGATTACAGAACAGCTGATTCTGGTTGTCATCTCCAAGCTTCTGGAGGAAAAGAAGGTTATCAGAAGTAGTCAACATGAATTCCCCAAGGGGAAGTCATGTATGACTAATCTGATAGCCTTCTATGATGGTGTGACTGGATGGAGAGATAAGGGGAGAGCAGTGGATG